>JASANE010026687.1:0-14595 GCA_030248225.1 Trileptium ribeirensis
GGTGTGATGTCGTAGCATTTTCAAAGGTTTTGATTGAAGGCCACATTTTTTCTTCCTTATTAATACTGTTATTTTTGTGGGAAGCAATCTGAATTCTGTCGATTTTTGAAATAAAAGCGTATTCTATTCTTACATTCTATTATATCCAGCAACAGCTGGTTCTCACCGATTATAACAGGGATTATCCCGTAGTTATACGGAGGGATAATCAGTTATTATATTATATACATGACATGCACAAAAACATTCTATCAGATTCTAAAATTGTTTAACTATAAATAAGCTTTGTAATATGAAGTACGATACATCTTAGCCATTAAATTTTATTCTTCATACAGGGAACACATTTTAACGTCCAGCCTTCTTATTATTTTCTTATGCGTGAGTAATCTCAATCTGTGTTTGATCGACCATACTATTTTGTCAATCGATATCGATTTGTATTCCCTCGTTGCGGAACAAGTGTGGAAATGAGTCGCTGTTTCGCAAGCAGAAAATAGACAAAATATGAAGCAAGTGCCAGAAATTACACATTGTGCTCGAACAGAAATTTGACGATTTTTCATTTTGCAGGAAAACGGTTATCAAATGCCTTTCAAATTTTAGACCATTTCACCTTTAAGGCCGTTATATCGATATAAAAAGTGCAGGTTAGAGTCGGGGTTCGGGGGGCCGGAGCTACCGCCTTAGTGTCATTTAGATATTTTAGCTTAGGGTAAGGCTTAGGCTTAGTATATCGAGAACAGCATATAATGTATTTCACTTCCGTTCCTATAAGTTACATTGGCCCAACTTTTTATTTGTATTTATCTAAGTTCGCGAACAAATTTAACGTAATAGTGACGTTACAAATTAATCGGTTTTAGTTTAGCTCATAATGTTCTCGAACAAAACCCACCTATTTTCAATCGTGTAAATTTTTCTACGCAAAAGATTCCGAAATTTTAGTTCAATTTTCGGGAACACGAAATTACTCGTTTGTATAGCAGGGCAGAGTGCTCTTGAAATTGTCCACAAGATTGCGTTAATTATTGTGCTGAATTGTCGTTGACTGAAAAACGTTCTCCAAGGATGTTTTTGTCTCCGAAATTGTAAAATAGGATTGTTGATGGGCTTGGGTTCGTTTTAGTTTACTTTAACATTACCAACTTTGCAAAACCAGATTAAAATATTACTAATGCACTGACTATTTGTATCGTGCTGTCTAAAGGCCGCACGACGTAAAATATATATATGAGGTATGCCAAATAATACTTACAAGTTATACGTATAGTTTCTTTACAACTTCATTATAAAAGTAGGAACTGAAATCACTGTCATCTGCGTATAAAAAGCGAGACCAATATTTACTCAGCTCACACAATCCATATTTGTAATACGGTCACAATCAACTTGAAGCCTTTCAAACATATCAGCGACTATCAATGTTTGCAGTTAAAACTGTCTGTATATAATTTTGTATACATAATATATATATTTAAACATAATAGTAAAGGCGCACTTTAATTTACACAAACTATATATAGTGCGCGCTAAGTGTTTTTGTGGCACATGGTTAAGTGAACTTCATTGATCACTTTAAATTTTGCCATCTTGAAATTGAAATAGTAACTCTATTTTCCCCTATTTATTTTTTACTTGTAAACACTAGAAATGTGCTACAAAAGTTCTCACAAATTTTTCATAAACTTGTCTCTGGTAAACAAATATTTTATTTAAATACACCTTTACAGCAATTTTAAGTCATAAGTTTCCATAGAATAAAAATGCGAAAATGGTGTATTTCGGCGAATTTCCGTCATTGTGACCCAACTGCAGTTGGAAAACGCGTGATTACCACTGTTAATCGTGTTTGATCAAAGCCAAATCCGTTACATGTATAAAATTATACTACGTTGTGATTAAAATTATATATTTGGAGTACAAATATATAATTATATATAATTATAGCTTGTGACGGTGTAGAGGGCCCCACTTAGCATAAAAACAAATTTTTATGTTCTCTGCGCTTTAAATAAAGGTTATTTCATTCGATCCTATATATTCTAAAGCAGCTCACGTATAGATTTGCACATATACTAGATCAGGGTTGTTTATTAAATGAAACATCGCTAAAGGAAATATAATTTCAGGAATTCAGGTTGATGTTTTCGCTACATTTGGATGTGTTCTATAAAGTTTCTGAATACGATAGGTGCTTTGAATTAAAATTAAAGTATTCGTATTCATAAAAAGAGGAAGCAAACCTTCGGCACCGTTAGCAGTAACGGTCACCTCAACATTGGTTTTTTATACTGAAATTATGAAATTGCATTGCGCTGGAAGTAAGATAACTTTAAAACGGCACGCATACCACCGCAATTTGATTTCCATTGAAATGGAGAATATGATGAGATGGAAATGTTTTGATCGCTCTTCATCTGTGTTCCGTTCTTGGCTGGGCTTGGTAGATCAGAAATAAACAAAATAGGCAACGTTCTACGGCGATGAATCCCGCATAGCGACTGTACACGGCTTAATTCATTCTATACTGCATTTGACGTGACCGTGGGCTGGCAGAGATATCTATATTAATTAAAGCAACCCAGAACTGAGAGCATTTCTTTGGCTGCTCACTGGACGTAACCATTCGAATATGACCAAGGCTTGTTTATTTGGTTGTAAGATATACATGGCTTGAAGAATAGCGTAGTTTTTGTATACCGCTCTTGTGATAGCTTAACTGGAGTCAGAAAGACCATATATTGTCAAAAAAGCTATATCTTACTATACTTTGTCATGAATTGCGAAAATTGTCAAACAGCCGTACGAATTGCAGGAAGGACACTTCTAGGCTGAGACCTTGTAACTCCATCAGTTTGACTAGACAAAATCCCCTATGTCTCGAACGTTAAATTTATTAGATTCTAGACTTCATATATATTTTCAAACCCATATGCCTATTATAGCCCAACCATATGCCTACTATAACAAACTGAGCAAGACTATCAGCATGAATGCCTATAACGCAGTAATTGCTCAATCAATCAATGTTTTAACTAATAATATAAAATTAAAAAATTATAATATGTAAAAATTGTGAATAACGATAAGTAAAAATGATGATGATAACCTCTAAATGAAGAGAAAACTAGAAAACTAGTTTTATTATAAACTGTGCACCAACAATGTAAATCTGAGAACGCTGCGAACATGAATTTAAGAATCGAAGAGCTTCGCTTGAAAATAGATTTTGAGCCGGGAGGCTCATGTTGAGTGTGAGCGTAGTGAATAGCAAAGGAACCAGCTGAAAATGTGTATTGTTTTTTTAGTTTTTTCTATATGACCGTCAAGTATAGGTCAAGTGCTATCATTATTTATTACAATTTGATAATAACGCCATTTTCGATCTATATTGTTTATCTCTTGACTGTTATGTATGTAAATATGTAAAATTATTTTTATGATATTAAAATTTAAATTCGGTAAGGGTTTTATTTTAAATCAGGAGCAGTGATTACTAACTCTGATATTTAATTATAATTCGCGGTTGACTTAGCATAAAATCTATGAGATATGCACTTGGCGCTCAATATTTGTTTCGTTCCATTGGCGCAGATTCCTTTCAAAGTTTGGTGCGACGGGAGTACTGCGAGAACCTTGGACGATGGAAAAGTCTGGAGGGTTGTAAAATTGGTATTTCGACCTGGGATTTTGCATCTACGATATCTATACCAAAGCTTTTTGATCCCAGGTTACATAATATTTGGAAGTGTGCATCCGACAGCCACACCCGGGTCTGCGCCTGTGTTTTGTTGGCATAAATATGTGGGAACCGAAATAATAAGTAGGGCACCCACCGACTTACAAATAAACCCTTAACGTTATTTTAGTCATCACAGCGATGACACAAGTTTTAAATAACAATAATTGTATAGGCGTGCTGGTAGACATGTGGAATTTTGCACATCTTTGAAAATTAAAAATTATCATACATATTATTATTATACATTTTCGGATTTATTTTGTATTTTTAGTAAGTTAAGAACGTGATTATTAAACAAAGAACTTGCGTATTTTAGGTCACACGCTGGAAGAAATTTCAATGATTGTCGCACTTGATTTCTTCATAGAACGATGCGAAGCTTTTATAACTGAATGAGTGAACGTCACCTTTTTGTATTAAATTTGAGTAGTAGTATAAATTTCGTAAAATATTCATATTTTATACGATGATAAAATTTCAAAGAAGCGTGAACTAATTCTTATTTCATATAATTTGGCAGCGTTATTAATTTATTTCTAAAAAACATAAAATTCAGTTACTCAATATCTATCATAAGTTTTATACGTCACTTTCTTCCGAAATTTTCTAAAATATTTATGAACTAAACTAATTAGTATTTTTAATTTGATTAAAAATAAGTAAAATATTGATAAAATGCATGAAAATTCTATAAAATAAATTAAAAAATAAATAATAAATTAAATTAAATGCGAATTTATATGGACATAAACCGCCAGCGGATGATGAATACCGTCATGTGAATACAACGTAACAAGTGACGCAATTTCCCGATAGAATCATGTGTTCAAAAGTTGACGTTAAATTATTTTTAACTTTAATGTTTTGCAGGAATTTAATGCATGATAAAAGTGCTAAAATTATGCGATCGTATAGAATACATATCGCTCTGAATAAGTCAACTTTTCGGCATGAAAAGGTAGTAAACTGCCTTAAACTGAATATGCCTTTATTTATTTCAACCTAGAATAATGATAGCTTCTCGCTGTGAGACAATTATTTAAAAAGCATTTCCTGGAGATTATCGTAAATTCAACAATAGGAGACGACGGCTAAACACGACTTGCATTTTGTTGCGATATAATAATGCGTGAGTCAACTTTAGTTGGGTACACTGTGGTTGTTCATTTGTCGAAATACGAACCGAATAATGCAAAAATTCGCGTTCGCATTTTGGCCATAAGTATCCGCATTTAAGAGAAAGCGAACAATGACTCTGTGATGTAATAGCGGAATTTGCGTACGCGCACATTTCACCATTTTGCACGTTTGTCCGCAACATTAATTTAAAAAGAATTTGTTATAGAAGTCTTTTCCTTTATCGTCCGTCCAACCGTAAATTCGTCACATATTTATTACAATACAGTAATAATTTTGGATCCCTTCTACGCTGCCTGACCAAGCGGAACTTTGAAAACTTCAATATTGGCAGTATTTGTGATTTCTTTCGGACTTTTTAGTTATAAATTATACTTCAGCGTCCAAAATGACTAAAAAACTATTTCCTATTAATTTATGATACCTGTGCCATCATATTGGTGAGCTTTGGCTCTAATAGTAGTAAAGTTATTGCCGTATCTTCGAAATTGACGAAGGTATGCTAAGTTCTCATTTGCCTTCGCGGATTAAATTTATAATTTATTCACCAAGTCACAAGCAGTAAAAGATCTTAGGGCCTTTTCAGTTTCAGGTTTTTCAACTCTGCACCAGCTCCGTGATAATCAATTGTGAAGATGCAGTGACAACCGATTAGCTGATTTTTACACGAGTCGACTGAGTTTGGTAACGCGGTTAGAATGACAAATTGATACATATTTAGAACATTTTTCAAAAATTGTGAGTACCATGAGGCCATAACAGGGTAATCCAACAAATCGAAAAATTATCATACATATGGCCGAAATGTATGTTTTCCAACCATCAAACTTAGTCGAATTGACCCTTTAAAACTGGGCTGAGAGGGGGCTAGCCAAAAATGCCAGATGTTCTTTATGGACCTAAGGTAACATAATGTTGCTGGTGCAGCTTAGAACACAAGGCAGCAAATCTTAAAGTCCTGATGTTTATGTAGCGATTTAAAAGCACAAATATATATGAAATTAACGGTTGTATCAAAGAAAGACTAAGCAATAAATATCGAAATAGTACATTATAAGAGATAGCTTTAAAAGGTTACGTTTTTCAAGCCACTTATTGTTAATCTCGTGTTCATACAACCCGAATGTGAAATATGACAGTAGTTTGAAATAGTTGTTAATAAGCTTTTTTACCAATATATTGAATCAAACTGATGCACGATTTGATTATGTAGGACTAAAATTTTAACAGGTAGTTTTTTACAAATATTTATATCATTTTAAACTTGATAAATTTGCCTTAGTACAAGCCACCGAATTGACATGTAACATTTTTATTAGTCCTTGCAATAGTGGTTTTAACAGTGCAGGGCGGTCTAGCTGCTAGGCGGAGCATCAAAGCATGGGAAATTGGTAGATCCAGCAATGGTAGATGAATTGCGTCACTTGCTGGTGGTTAGCTTATAAACAGCGCATGTTTATAACTGCCATTTAGTACTAAATACACAGTGTAGTGCGCTTATAGTGAAATCGCTTCGGGCGAATCAAAAAACTCACGATATTATTGCTATACTCTCCTTCATTTCAGTGCACATAATTTGGCTGGGACCAAACGTACATTTCCCTGTAACATATTTTCACCATTTAATACTATAAACACATTTTTCTGGATATAAGTCTGTAAACAAGTTTTGCTGTATTCTAAAAACCCGGCACCATAATGTCTAATCGCCATGAAGAGATGCCTATGCCAGAGCGTGTGGCGCTTGAATAGGATTTACATTTGTGGAGAGGGGAAAATTCAGGGTTGACCAATGAGGAGGACCAAATTCTGGATTGACATCATGGCCAAGGTAGAACGCATGCCATGCCGTTCTCGATATACTAAGCCTAAAGCCGTAGCCTAAGTTTTGGTTTTTATATTTAGACATACACTAACCTAATCTTAAGTTGGAGGCCCTCCGCACCCACCGCTCTAAGCTGCTCTTTTTCTAACGGTATAAAGTATTACACCTCAGGGTTACCTGAGCCCACATCAGAATCTGTTAAATTTCGAGTTTTGATACACGCCAAATACTTGAACTTCTAAACGGTTGTTGATGGTGGGGAGGGGGCGACACGTTGGCCTGCTTAGGTACTCCCATGCTAGAGCTGGATAAATATTCTTATTTATTCATTAATTTTTTAATTATTTGAGATTAAGTAAAAATAAATGAACAAAAATAAGTAATAACAATAATATTAAAATAATAGGATAGAAACATACAATTATTTTTATAAAATACAAAGAAAAACAATGGCTATTCTTTCCACATACAACTCCAAACAATTCATTGAGGCAATGTATCAAATTCAAGTTCAATTTCATTTCAGTCGAGATAACGGATAAAAATTATTTCTAGGTCGACTGGCTGGATTACTACTAGTTACTATGATGATAAAAAGATACTGAAGTGTAAATAACACAACTGTACAAAACTACACGCTGAGCTCAAGACACAGTACAAGTAAGTTGTATCGTATAGTTCAGTTTTCCTAAAAGACTGAATTTTCTTAATATTTGAAACTTAAAAAAATAAATAAATGAATAAAAATATTAGTAAACAAATACTAATACAAACAAAAATATATGTTTATCCTGATATTTATTCATTTATTTTTAACTATTTGAAATTAACAAAAATAAATGAACAAATTAGTAAGGGGCAGCTTTTAACCCTTCTAACGAGGTGCCTCCATCGTAAGCTTTTCGTCGGCCGGCTTCTGTAACGTAGAGATCACGTCAATGTGCAATAGTGTCGAACTTGACTCATTTGCAGTAGGTAAGTCCAACATACATTCTCATGGAAGTTAGGAGGTTACCGCTGAGTTCTGTCACCCCCCTTGGGGCGCCGCCGTGACCTACCCAAGCGGACCGTTGGGAGGCAGAAGGTCAAGCTATCCCCTTTGACACCGCATACCTTGAGTATGTATGATGAATATAATCTCGGCCATGTCCAGAGGATGGATCAAAACAGGCTTCTCATATTTTTTCTAGCCATTGACACAACCTCGCGGGCATGCGTTTGAGACTTGGAGTCGTACCGCTGTACGAAAGAGGGAACACTGAACTGCCGTGGCATAGACGGCCAAAAGATACGTTTCTATCGATGTTGGGGCCAGCCGAAAGTAGGCTACTATAGCAGAACAATATACAATTGCTAGGGGTGCAGCATAGATCTCGAAAGTGGTGTGGGTAACTCTGGACATATATATACATCTTTTGTAACTATAAGGTACACTCAGCAGTTGGGGTTTGCAAAGCACCACTTATAGGCATCAAACTCCAACTCTGATGCGATGTTCACGACATAATGTCCCCAGCGCCTGACAGAATTGTGCCTTGGACACGCATGTTTTTGGGAAATATTTTATAATCATTTTTCACTGTATGAACAGTTTAGCGGTGACTACAAGTGACAAAGGTTCCAAATGGTGAAGACATTATAACGTAAACGCCACATGACCTATACTGTTAAGTGGTACCCAGCACAAATACAAATTAGGTTAAAAACCATATAAATCATTTAAAGGCTAGCCAGAATATCAATCTAATGCCAGTTAGTCAAATGATCAAAAATATGACATCGACTTTTCTTATAACGAAGAAACAACTTATTACATTACTTTTATGGGTGCTAAATTGAAAGCTTGCGCCAAATGCCAAAGTTTTGTTTTATAAGTCGTAGTCTTCGTTAAGTACAATTTTAGAAACGTAAACTGAAGCTTAGCGATGAATATTTAAGCAACTCTCGTATTCATCACCTGGAATGTGGCTGAAAAAGTAGGGGTCTTAAAATACTATAAATACTCCCAGTCCAAAAAGTGGGAGATAAATACCACCCTTACCCCGCTGATGCTGCGCTCCTGACAATTGCCAACGGCATCGTCAACGTGTCCAGTATGATAGCTGCAAGATAAATATATAAAATATATCTACCCCTACCGGAACCATCTACCCCCTAAACAGACGGACCTTGTGCACCTATTGGAGTTGCCCAAGTTGGTCGATTTACGAGGCAGTAGATGGTATCGGCCAGGGTGAGGGATGCGCCGTGGTAAAGAAAAAACAATAATTTACTCTGACCTCCCAATTCTGCAATTTTAATTTATCCAATTTTCCACCATTTTCGCTTAAAATTTTTCTAATTTTCCTAAAAATTACTAAACCTTTCTACTTGCATGTGGCGCGCGGGGCGTTAGTTGGGATGCAGAACATAAGATGAGAACTAAATATGATTTAAGAGTACACATACTCAAAGTCCGAAGTCCTTGGGGTCGATAGCGTGTTGGCGAGGGGGACGGGGAGGTAGTCAGAGGGCATAAATTTTCGAAAATGGTTGGAACTTAAAATTTTTCATAACTTTTGTTAAATTTTCCCCAATTTTTGTCAATTTTCCCTCAATTTTTGCCTATTTTTGCAAAAATTTTCCGCACGTTTTGGGGTGGGTGCAGAGCCTCAGGGTCAATCAGGCTACGTCCCAGGGGGTTGGCGAAGCCCGGGGGAAGGGAGCCGAGCCTTAGGGCATAATTCCCGCCATGCCGGAATGAGCATGTATGCTTTTAATGGGAGCCCGCATTTTAAGCACATATGTATCGTTTCTTAACTGAAAAATGAACATGCGTACCGTGCATGATTTCGTTGTAGGTAAACATATGCATTCATCATCTATGAAGCCGAAACACAATGTGAGTGATGCCACTTTATATATTATGAGATTTACAACAAATCGAGTTACATTTTAAAATAAGGTTTACGTGTAAAATAAATTGCTGTTGTGTTACCGTTGCCAACAGCAGATAAATAGGCGGCGCACATTAGATTCAAGATAAGACATACTGGAAACTTTCTGCAAGTTTTAAGCAAGGATACGAGTTAGCCACGATTTATTCAACGACTAAGATATGTGCTACTTTAAACCAAACGCTTGTGTAAATACGCAAGATTGGAGCTCAAATTTTGAGGTTTCTACTAATATTTGCAAAATTAATTGCATAATTCACATATTTATATATAATTCAAATTGGCTAAATTGTATATATATATTGTAACACCAATAAGGTTGAAAACATATAAGTGAGTATGAGTCAAGATTATATTACATCAATGCAAGTTTGTACTTGAGATCAAATCTGAAAAGGAAAAAGAAGTTGCTAATTAATAACGTGAGCTTTCAGACTAAAATCAGCCAAAATTTTGTCGTGACCACGCTTTCAATTTGCATTCAGTTTGGTTCTAATATGTTCAGTGTCGACTTGCCGCTTGTGATGTAATAGTTACTGAAAAGTTGTTGCAATAATTTTAAGGTAGAAACACTTTTTAAACTTTAAACATTTGTATTAATTGGTATTTAAATGTTTCATCGCACAAAGCGTTATTGACATCAAATATAACAATAGTGTCATATCGCATGTACCGTTAAACATGATTGTTCTTCCAGTTCTGAATTATATATACTTATGAAAAACGTGGAGGATTTGCAAGTTCGAAATACGCTACCGAAAAAGAGGATTTGTTAACACGAGCTTCCTAAATCACTATTACCACATTGAATGATAATTTGAGGTCACTGCTCTGAATTTTCACTTTCACGAGCCGGTGCAAAGTGCACCGACAGGTGGATCTCCTGCATGACATATTTGCAGTATAACCCTTTCTAGCGTCTTTATCGATATGTACGAATCTCAACAGAATGATCTCGTCTGCCAAGTATATAATTTTAAACTCTTACAACAGTTATATAACATTTTATCACATTGTATGCAAATATAAAAAACAAAAAACTCAAAGTGAAATTTGATAACCTTGTTCTTCTTAACACAATATCTTAACAAACTGAACAGTGAAATTTGGTGCAACTATGACGAAACTCAGTCGCCTGACTCACCCCGTTCGGCACGTCATTAACTTAGGTTACAAGTTGTAATACCGCGTTTCAACGATCCCAACCGAATCAGATCCGAGCTTATCTGATTGCAAACACATGTTTACCGCATGGAAATCAGAATTTGTATGTTGAATACACATAGACGCGTGTACGTCAGGCAGATTGGTAGCACCAGACCGGGTCGGATGCGATGTGACCACAAATAGGATCGGATCGGATGGGATCGAACCAGGTCGAATTGGTGCGTTCTTAATGGGAACATGCCCTTTCATCCATAGTACATAAGATTTGAAATGAAAACCTAACAGCTCATTTTTCCAAAGTTCCACACATTATTTCACACTGAACAATTGTGCACTGCCAAACTCAGCTAAAACTAATTTGCATAAAAATTCAACAAATAATTTATTTTGTGCAATGCAATATCTACATTTCGTTGCTACATCTCGCTTTCTTTCATAAGCTAAATGCAACAGTAAGCGAGGTCTTCGCTATGAAGCTGACGGTCAGTTTGAAGACTTATTCAGTGCTGTTTTTGTTCCTAATCCTTGGTTAGTATTTATTGTTTTCAATTAGTTGGACGTACGTACACAGCTTTAATAGAAAACTCCACGATACCTTGATCCGTTAAACAAATCTATATATGGCACTTGAACGTTGATGGACTGGGCTCTGCGGCTGACAGGAAAAACGACGAAGTTGCTGCGTAAATTTACGGCATAAATAAATGTTATCCTAGCTATGACAGTGAAACTAGTTTAAATTAAAATAATTTTTCTAACTTAAAATTGTCTGAAAATGGTTTCTCGAAAGAAAAGGTGGAGATCAACACATTGACCAACAAAATATAGGCCTAAATACAAGAGACGAAGAAGGTGGTGAGATCCAAAAGAATTTGAAGGTTAAGCCTTAAAAGCTGGTTTGTTCAACCTTCGATTGGCAGCGGGGGGGGAGTAAGCCTTTTAGGGCCTTTTTAGGGCTATTTGCAAAACCAAACTTAAGTTGCAACCACGTTTCAGCTCCAGAACTACATATGTGGTTTGCATGTTTTGGGATGGCAGGCACATTTCGCGACAAAAACTTCAATTGTCCAAGTTGCCGTCTTTAGAGTTCCGCTTGAGACTGGCACTTATCTCCCAGGTCCTAGCTGAGCGAGCTAAAGTGTTCCGCACGACATCTGGAGCACATTCCTGATGCTGAAGCAACGTATTAATTCTATAGTCTGTACTTTTACGCCTGTGGAAATAGAGTGTATACATAATTATATGTTAATACATTTTAGCATATGTGTATTATACATACTGAAGAAGTTGCTAATTTTAATGTTCTAGCATATGCATATTTTCATTTTAACCTGACTTTTGCTTTCCCCTTAGCATGTTGCAATTCTGGCTGTGTGGACCCAGAACTCGAAATAACATTAAAGCCCGGGCCGTGTTATGTTTCTCCACCTAAATTTTGTATTCAGTGATTTCAAATTTGCTGTGTCACGTTAGATAATATGTATTTTAGGAATTTTTTACTAAAGTTTGGCGTCTTTGAGGGCGCACTTTCAGGGTACGCCTTTGTTCAGGTTCACGTTTTCGCTTACGGTATGTTGCTGCGTTAGAACTTTAGAACCTTACAGGCTGAAGTCAATGTATTTACATTACATTCAGAAAATTTATACTCCGAGGACTGTGTCAGACTTTAGAATGGCATTAGGAGTAATTTTTGTCTCGAACACTGCCATATATGCAAATACCAATCGCGGTATGTCCAAAACGTGGACTTTGCTATTACCTTACACGCTGAAGTCAAATTATGTATGTATTTACATTACATTCAGAAAATTTATGCTCCGAGAAATTGTGTCAGACTTTAGAATTGCATTAGGAGTAATTTTTGTCTCGAACACTGCCATATATTCAAATACCAATCGCGGTATGTCCAAAACGTGGACTTTGCTATTATATGTGGAATACTTAAATTTCGGCCGCTTCCAAAATACACTTTTGACCAACACTTAATTTATCACAAGCCATGGATTTGTGAGAGTAACATTATTGGTGATCTGAAGGTTCACATGTATGTTTTCAAGTATACATGTTAAGCTCCGATGTGCCAGGGGCATCCGATGCTTCGGGGGAGGGAGTGATTTGCTCTTCGCAAAGGAGAGGTCAGTCATTCACCGGGCAGTGTTATTGCTTGCGAAAAGTTAAATTTGCTTAAATTACAATACAAGCTTGCAAAAAAGTGTCGACCGATGTTCGCAAAAACGAGTTTGGAAAAAAGAAATCGTCTGTTTTGATCGTAAGGTCCTTAGCTCTTATACACATACATTGCAAATGTCATTTTAATCCGTAAAGACAGAAATTGGCTCGCAATAAACCTTCTGAACAAAACTGTTCAAACACACCATGCTTGAACAATTCAAGAGTTTAGATAAATAATGCTTCGTGGTATAATAAAATTTTATCCAGTTAACGTGATACTATATGTATACTTCTGCCTATTTAGCGGACATTCAATTATGGTATCACCGAATGATATCATAGAATGTGGTTGGTACTAAGCATCGTTTGTGTTTGTTAATTAGCTTCAAACCATTGGTTTGTAAAAAAATGGCCAGCTTTAAAAATGCTGAACAGCTGAGCAATCTATGCTGACACAGTGTCTAGGTTTTTGTTTTCGGTTTTTGATTGTACATGTGTATATACGTTATAGATAGGTTGCTTTACAGCTTCTCACTGCAGCCGAATTTCATATGCACTGAGCTATCTAAGTGCAAGCGATGTATTGAACTACTATCGAGTTCGTCATCCATGTCATCAACCAGCTCGCTATGGGTCATGTAACGCTCGTCTGCTCAGGTAAGTATAACATTCTGCAATAAGTAATTATTTTTGAGTTTATATAGCCCTAGGTGATTCCAGTGCATTAATTCGTATAAAATTAGGCAAAACGCAAGTTAGATATTTTGGTAGTTCCCGGGCTGAAAGGTAAGAATGTTCTGTTGCTTAGGTAAGTTCTGCGTACACACATCTATATCCCAAATCCCCTTAACGTATTTAGCGATCAATGATCTCATTAGTGAAAACTGCGGTTGGGATTTCGTACTGCAGTACCGGGTGCGCAGCGGCATGGTGATACGTTTATCGATCATTGTATAAATACAACGTATTGTTCCTCACAATTTATAATGAAACTATAATTCAAGGTATAGTGTCTTGCAAGGAAGGAAGAAAACAGCGAGTGTGGGCACTGTTCCTGTAATCTATTTTGAATAGACCATGTCATTGTTATTTAGTATTATCAACAGTTCATATGGGCAAACTATAGTGTCTTGCAAGGAAGGAAGAAAACAGCGAGCGTGGGCACTGTTCCTGTAATCTATTTTGAATAGACCATGTCATTGTTATTAGTATTATTAAGAGTTCATATGGGCAAACTATAGTGTCTTGCAAGGAAGGAAGAACACAGCGAGCGTGGGCACTGTTCCTGTAATCTATTTTGGATAGACCATGTCATTGTTATTAGTATTATCAAGAATTCATATGGGCAAACTATAGTGTCTTGCAAGGAAGGAAGAACACAGCGAGCGTGGGCACTGTTCCTGTAATCTATTTTGGATAGACCATGTCATTGTTATTAGTATTATCAAGAGTCCGTATGGTGCAAACTATAGTGTCTTGCAAGGAAGGATGAAACCAGCGAGCGTGGCTGTGCGTGTAGTCTATATTGAATAGTTCATGTCATTGTTATTAGCATTACCAAGAGTCTACATGGGTACAGTATAACACTTTGCTGCACCCTGTCATTATATACG
>JASANE010026688.1:0-27629 GCA_030248225.1 Trileptium ribeirensis
AGTATACTTTTGTTCGTAAAAATTGTATAATGATTAATAAAATGTTTATCTCTAGCCAAAACTGAAACATGCTAAGCAGGTAGCCTCCAATACTTGCTCACAATGATTCAGCTACACTCACTGGAATCGATTTTTCTGATATATAGTCAGAAAGGTTGAAATATCAAAATTACGATGTTTGAAAAAACAGACGGCTATAGGCTTACTACCGTTATGTTTTTTAATACAAACAATGATAAATTATACAATCATACAATCAATTACAATTTATACATTTTACAATATCACAGTTATATTCAACAAAAATACAAGGATATATCAATGACAGTTTATACATTGAATATTCAAATGATTGTCCTGTCTTCATTTCTTTCTTTACAAATTCCGCAGCTGTGAGCACCGCTGTATGTTTTCGTATTAGCGCCATAAACGTTTCTTCTTCCTGGAACGTCCATTTATGAAGTCAAAACTAACCTCACACTGACGATAAAATTCATCCACCTTTGACTGCCAATACACAATCTGATCTTGAAGATAGTCATCCATCGTAAGCTTGAAGAATGTTGATTCCAACGTATCGCTGACGAAGTACTTTATCCAAATCATACGTTGCTAGATGCTTCAAAAATCTAGCTCCCATGCAGCAATTTACTAAACGTGTATCCACGATAGATACCAACAGCTCGCGCAAGTATCAATCCGTAATGGTATTGATAAGTTGTTGAATATATGTTCAAAGACGTCAAAGACAAATACCATTTTCGAGATCCATTTAATGTTTTGCGGTGGTTTGAGATGAACGTTGAAATGTAGGTTGGATAAAGATTTACTTATCCAAATTATATCATAGCCTTTTGCAGGATTCCACTTTTCGCTTGACCCATTTGTCGAATCATCGTAGCACAGAGTTTTGTTTTCTTGCTTTGACTGGTTGTTATTTAAGCATAATAAAACAGTTTCAACAATAGTAGCTATAAATAGTGCACAACATAATAAAATTACGCGTTTATCCATGGTTGTTATACCATGGGATTCATTCCTTTTAGGAAATTTTATTCCAAGACACTTCACGATTTGGGTTTATGTTTAGTCCTGTGGTACACTCTCCCATTGCAAAGATTACAATAGCCTGTTCAACTCTTCTACAAAGTCTATTGATATTCTATTTGACCGTCAGTTGGGTTTGAAAGGTAATTACAATCACTACAGTGATCTTTACTTAAATCTATACAAAATATTTGATATCATGCACCATTTCTAAACCCAATTTCAGTCAAACCTAAGTTTTCAGTTCTACCATTTAGCGTATATAATGTATTATAAAACAGTCTCATATTATTCCCAGCTTTACACGGTAGGGAGATATTGCATGGGTACCTGTCATCATTTATAAATACTGTAAAGCTATTCATATCTGGTAGATTTTGCTTAAACAAGTTTGATTTTGCTGCACCTGCGTACGCTTCCTGTGTTATTCCCCAAATATATATTCTTAGAGGTAAGACACCATCAAAAATTGTCCAATCTACGTTTTGTAAACCTTTATTTACAGACAATGTATTTATTTTATATCTTATTGCAGGAAGTATAACTGCTCCAATTCTATTTTGAATTTCAAGGGCTTCTTTTGTTAATCGTGCTTTAGCTATAATAGAGCTTGAAATCATTAATTCGCATTTGAAATTTATTAGCTGGTTCATGCAGCAGTATTAGAGATGGTGTACTTCGCGTAAATTTAAATTCCAATTTTGTTTTTGGTGGTAGGTATTTGGGAGTTAAATGTGCATCTATAATTAGTGGAAAATACATTTCACATTTTTGTGATCCCATTACTAGTGCATTTCGATAAACGAAACCTACATTATCTTTTAGATCATCAAACATATATGTCTGATCAGGTTAGTAAAGACATCCCGTTAAATATTGTTTTCTTTGTTCCTCACTCATACGTAACATATACAATATGTATGTCATCCAGGGGTAGTATTTTGGTTGAAAGTTATTGGTTCTCCATTTATTTTCATCTCAACGGATGAAAACAGCTCATACCCAAACATATTGCATGGCGCAATTTTAAGAGCTACATCTTTAAACTCCTTACCATCACCTTTCATTATTTGAAATTCAATATATACAAATATTTCAGATAAATCAATCAAATCAAATGCACTTTCACCAATTTTAAAACTAAATGAGTCATCTGTATCAGTGCTCGGTAACGTTGTTTCACAAGCGACTTCAACCGACTGTGTTGACATGATTGATTCTTGAGCAGGGTACTTATCACCCTGCCAATTAAGTTTTTCAATGCCGCATACGTTTGACATTTTTCTTTTTCTTTGCTGGTTTACGATGCTATTTAAGACTTTTCTTTCTAACAATTGGAATAGCTTTTAGAAGCTTTCTCGAATTAAAACATAGAGGTAATATTTTGAAACTATTTGCTAAATGTATTCAAGCTTTTTAAGAACTAAACGATAATCTCAATATCATCTTTGCGTTTGGAAAAAACTCAACAGTTTGAAATTCTGAATCAAGCACATCAAATCGTAATACGTTTAACATGCAACTGTTTAACTCTAGGATCACTGTATTTTTCACACAAGATGAAATTACGTGTAGTGGTTTATATCTTCCATTTACTATTCGTTCTATCATAAAAGAACTCGTTATAAAGGTGGGTTTGTTATGTTTCATGTTGACACATTTGTTGCCAACATGTTTTCCGTTTTCAAACGTAAAGAGTTGAAAATTAATATTTGTATTTCGGGCAATATCTTAATCTCTGCCTTCCCTAAAATGTGAACGCTAACACGATCACAGATGGGGTCAACTGTAAACTCAATGTGTTGACTAAATCTGTTTAGGTAAGATAACATATTGATGATTTGTAGTAGCCTTTGTCAACTGTATATCGTTTCCAAGATTTATTTGTCAAATATTCAACAGCACCACCCTTAATATTTACGTATTTGGTGGGAAGCTGAACATCCAATATTTTAACTTTTGTAGCGTAAAATGCTGTCGGAAACTCAACAACCGGTTCGCTCAGATTTCAAACAACTACAACTTCCATGATTGTTGATTACATTTTATTGAAGTCTTTTAAGAATATGATATACAGTATTGCAAGATAAATAGAAATCATTTATAGACTTACGACCAGTTATAACTACATTCCCACTCCCATAAATCAAACCCACACCCTTCTCAATCTTAAGTTTCATACTATTATGCAGCTCAGTTTCATACATTACAGTGTATTTCGATCTCAGACTTTCATAGACGAAAGGTAAATTTAAGTTAAATCCATATTTCAACATTCCAACAACATTTTTAAGTTGTACATCAAATTTTCGAATGCATGAATATCGCAACTCGTTTAATTTTCCGTAAACTATATATAAAATTAGTTTGGCTTCTTCCTCTGACCTCACCCCCACTACTACTAGCTTCCATTGGAAAACAGTAAAATCGTTCCCCTAAGGTTTGAATTTCCATATTCCACCATTAAATCGTAAAATATCAAAGTCAAAATTATCATGTACACAAGATAAATATAACAAATTAACGTTGCATCCAAAGTCTGATGTTATTGTCATATTTGTTATCATTTGTTTTCGTCTCGAATTTCCATCCATAACCCACCGAACTTGTTTAGTCCCTTCTATTCGCTCATATATCGACTTTTTACATCGAACACGCTTTTTCCGATTCCCCAGTAGAAGTCCCATTCCGACGCTTCCGCTGTTATCGCATTTTCGGTGCCCATTACTGCAGCTCGTACGTGAGGTAGTTGATGAAATTTCGCTTTCATCCCCACTTTTATAACGTTTACTTGTCGTTTGCAATCCATTCCGCAATGTCGAAATTTGATATTTGTTGTCCAAGTCGCTTATGTATTGAAGGTTTGTAAGAGTTCATAATATGATGATATGTGATTTCATCGTTGAAGTAACGAGCCTTTTCGCTTTGATACCATTGTTTAACGCAGTTGTAGGTTACTCCATTAATAGTTATTTTAGCAATATTAAAATTACTAAATAAACTCCATCCAGATCGGAACAAAACAAGTGGTTTCCCGTCAGTGCTAACACAATACTTTGTATGATCCATTTTCGGTAATGATGATATCCATGTTTGTGAACCTTTTATATATTAGTAAATACCCCACATGAATATGATTGGTTGGTTCACCCGCACAAAGTTCTCCATTAAGATTTCTGCTCAGCCACTTTAGTTTTCCTGCCTCTTCCAAAAGCTGACAAAGGAGCTCCTCTAAGAACTGTTTCAAATTTATCTGAATCCAAAGGTCGTGGGGGTGAAAAGTTGACATCTGAGACAAAATACTTTATTAAATCAAAAATATTGCAACCCACAGTCTTATCCGGATAAATTACATTATTATTATCATTTAGTTTTAAATCTTTAATATTGTTTAACATTAATTTAGCTTTAGATCGTAAATTTTTAGGAAACATAAGCGATAAATCTGGTTTTTCTCCAGTTTCATATACATTCACTTCATTTCTTATAGGTTGTTTATCTTGTAATCCACCACTCTTAATTATATCCAACCAACTAACCGGTACCAATGCCATCTTACGCGCCATAATGTTTGTTAAAATAATTAATCAAATGCTTGACGACACTAGGATTAAGTAACTTTTTCTTTTTAGAAATTGAAATATGTTTGCTTGCTATACTTTTGAGAACTTTCCTCTTGGTTTTGGTGTTTTGTATCATATTATATGCAATTTCTGCAAATGTGTTCAGTAAAGACTGAGGTGAAACTTTAATTACAGCAGATATAACTTTAGCTGACCATTCCTCAAGAAACTGTAGTGCCGCTAGATTACGTTCAAGAGTTCGCGACATATTTAGCAAATCTAAAATTAAACCTTTTTAAGAATACACAAACATCTGACTATCATCAGGAAAAACACATTGTCTCACCCTGAGCACACTCTCTGTAGCTGGTTTCAAATCAAGAAATAGATAACCTATGGTTCCTTTGTTGCTTGTTCAAATGCGCTTGAAAGAAAATTGGGTTTTGAAGGCCACATTTGCCTTCCCAGGGTATGTATCATTAACCGATCTCTAAAGTTGGGGAACAGAACCATATACTGTGCGTTTCGAGTTATTGTTCGCATGTATTTACCTTCATGATATAAATTCTGTGTAACAAAAATTGTGCTTAACTTGTTATGACGCATACGGGAAAATGTTACTGCAAGCTTTTTATCATTTGAGGCCTCAATCATTAAACCGTCCAATACACATAAAACGTGTCCTAAGTCTGTGGGAAATTCAGAGGGAATACCTTCGTGTAGTTCAAAGTTGGGTATTTCTCTCAACATTTTAGCATATATATCTTGAAAGATACTGTAACAATATAGAATTTTATCAACTTTTTGATCAAAGAACACATGTTTGAGTAATCGATACATCCATTGCGTTTTTCCACTTCCAGTTTGACCACTCACAACACATGTGAACGGTAATTCCAAAGGTAAAGGTATTTTATCGCAATTTTCAAATGATGACATAGCTCTACATGTTTTCTTATGTCTACGTAAATGTTGACGAGAAGTATAAGATCGTTCACACTTGTTACATACATGATCCATAATTATCATGGATTAGATGATTAAACCTTTTTAAGAACTTTGACACCACCATATTGTACCACTGTGTTCCCCTATTTTGTATCCTGTGTATCCCTATTCTGTACCCCTACGAGTACGTATTATACCCTTATATCCCCTACATTTATCAATGTGTACGCCTATTCTGTACCCCTATGGGTACGTATTGTACCCGTATATCCCTTACATTTACCACTATGTATCCGTATGTTATATTCCTACGTGTACGTATTGTACCCATATATCCCCTACATTTACCACTGTATACTCCTGTTGTACCCCTATTCTATACCCCTACGGGTACCTATTGCACCCATATATGCCCCTAAATTTAGCACTGTGTACCTATATTCTGTACCATACGGGTACGTATTGTACCCGTATATCCCTTACATTTACCACTATGTAGCCGTATGTTATATTCCTACAGCGGTTGTAAATCCTTTTCATGTACCTATGAATTCATTGATTTAAGATATCCAAGCCGCTTTACAAGGTACTCTATACCCCTTTTGGTCTTGCGTTTGCGTAAAATTTTCTCAATTTTATATGAATCACCCACTACTTTAACGTTTTGCAGCTCTTGCTTATAAAACCTTCCCAATATAGTTTCCTTATTTGCATCTTCAAGCTCGTAAACTGGAGCATTGAATATTACTTATTGTAAACACTTCACGTGACCACAACTGATTAAATCCACGTTCAAAAGGAAGCCGTTCAATGGAAACACGTACAATATCGCCTAGTTGAAATTTATATCGAACATCCACATCTTGCGCTGGAAATAACTTTTCCCGATTTCATCCACATTATCAAGTTTTGAAGGTATAAAAAATAACTGTTTTCAGTATTGTTATAACTTGTACAAATGATTGAAGATTATCAATATATCTGCGGGAATTGTTTGCTGTTAAATATTTATAAATTTTTGATTTCAAAGTACGTATAAAACGTTCGACAACACTTGCAATACAATAATTTTGAGGTTTAACTTATTCAAACACAGATTTTAATGCATTTAGAGTAGTATAAGCTGTCTTGTTCTTAACAGGTATAACCCAAGCATATTTGGAAAGCAATCAATAACAACAAGTAAATACTTTATACCATCATTATATGATGACAAGTTACTCATATCAGCAAAATCGGCCTGAAATAAATCATTTAAACCCTTAACAACAGTACGACGACGTTTAAACTTTAACCTTCTGGGTTTATTTAAAGTATCTGTTTCCTTACCACGTAACCAATCTTGTACTTCTCTAAGTTTTACTTTATAACCTCGTTGTTTAGCTTCTCTATAAAGTTTAGGAGCAGTTGAAAAACCTGCAATGCTTGTAGGGTTGTAGTATATATCTTTAAGTTTAGAATCCATTCTTAACCTTATCACTAAACACATTTTGTTTTTAAGACTTTATTAAACATTAATATCAATATGCATAAGATCATCATCAGAAATATCACTCAACAATTCAATAAACTTTTTATCACTAACAGTATACGTTTTGCAATATCCATACGCATACGAAGAAATACCGTCGTTCAATATAGACCCTTTATCGTCATATGCAGATAAGCTCGTCTTATTAAGTGTCACTGTATTCAGCACATGTTTATCACTGCGAATCATATTGATTTTGTTCTTCATGTTACTACCACTGAATAAAATGTCATAATACTCTCGGTGACGAATATCCTTTGTCACAACACCCTTCTTTATACCCTTTGCCCGTTTCTTTTCCACGCCGCCACACTTTATACTGTACATCTTCGACCTCAGTGCAACAAATTCCTCGATGGGTTTACCAGCAGTCTCATCCTTCATTTTACCAAGGACTTTCTTATTTATTGTTGAAAGTAGGGGGTGATCTGTGGGGTAATCGCTGGCATCGAATAAAGATGAATTTACTACCATATCGTCGTGAATGTCTTTAGTTTCAACCGAATAACATAATGAATCGGTATCCGTAAATAACAGTTTACATTTATTACCATACAATGATTTCATATAATTGTAATGGAAGTTGTACATTAGCGACTTCGATAGTTCCAAAACCGTAAACCCAACATAAATGGGTTTACACAGTTTAACAGTTTTACGGTGCATTTTAACCCCAACCAGGTTCTCGTTGAATATTGATGACATGGAGTATCGGGGGTTCGCCACCAGCTTTTCAAATTTCAGTTCGTTGGTTATAAGTTTAATATCAACATAAGCTCGCACTTTCTCCATGGTTTTACCGAATGCAGCATTGTTGAGAAGCTTATACAAGTCTTTCTCAAAGTAACTATTAGCCTTCTTTCTTATCTCGGTATTAAAACTAATATATGGTTCCATCCATTCAGACTGATGGAAAGAGATGACTCTGTGGACTTTTTTAAGTTCTAAACCGAGGGAAAGGTATTGTTGAAGGTTCCGGATATGTACTTTATAATATTGTTTATCGTTTAGATTGGGGACCAGTTTTTGAACTGGTGCAGAACGATCTTGTTTGATCGCACTGCAATATGGGGATAACATTGCATCGGTAATCTTTAAACGTTCTGGAGCCAATGGTAATCATCGTGAAGTTTGTGGAGGTGATATGGATAATTTAAGTCCACTTCGAGGATATATCTAATGTCACCATTTGGGTTGATGGAAGACCAGTCAATTGAATTAATTGAAATTACTTCAATGAGTCAATTGAAATAACCATAAACGTATGGGTTGTTTGCTTTCGCATATCGGTGGGTATTACAGATACGCCACTTCGAATTCCATCTTCGAAGAATGCGAACATATCCGGATCGGAGATGAGATCCAGCTTGACGCCTGTCTTCATAAGACAAGCGTCCCATGCGCAGCTGTGGAGGGTGATGTAATGAGCGGGATCTAGACGGAATTTGTCTACACAAAACAATCGAAAGTTTTCAAAGAAGTTGCGAAGGAGCAGGACGTCGGTTTTCAGGTATACGTCATGGTATTGACCTAGGTTATCAACATCCATTTCCCGCCAAACAGCTTGCGCTTGTTGATAATCTTCTTCGCCAATACCACTTTCGGTGAGACTTCAATATAAGTCTCGCTGAGGAGGTAGCGATGTTTCTGCAAATTGATCGACGGAATCCATATATTCGTAAGGGTATATACCCTTACGCAGCACTAAATTGAGTTTATCTTCAAACACATGCTGCATTGCCTGGAACCGACCGACTCCAGTTTTCTTCAAATTGTCGACCAGCGTTTGAAGAGACGACGGAAGGAATAGAATGGTATCGATAAAGCGGATTTATATCCAATCTCCTCATTGTCATCGGTATCGTCGTTGCCTAATATGAAGTCGACACCTTCCACATCTTCGTCCCAGCATTCATCGTCGTTGTCATCGTCAATGTGTACTTATTCCATTATGAAAGGATTTCCGCCACCGCCATCGCTGCTCTTCTTGGATTTACGTTTGATGGAAAACGTCATATAGTCTTCCATCCCTTTCGCAATGCATTCAATCTCTAGTCCCTTTTGTTTACATATAGCACCAAATTTTTGCAATATTAGGTGCCCATTGTACCGACGTAAATTATGAAATAATACACTCACATCACGATTCAGTCTATACCCAATGTTACATTGTAGATGAGCCGCACCTCTGAAGCAACCACAGAGGTGACAATGATCACGAGCTTTATTGTCAGAATCCATCGTTTTGTTACGAAAATAACATTCTGTTGAATTATTAAAATTTCGTTGTTCCTCATCAGTTAAGTTTAAGGGTTTATGAGGTATTTTTTGATATTGTTCAGAAAGTTATTATTAAGAAAATGTTTAACAGTATTGTCACCTCGATTTATACGAGGTTCACCAATTTCCAGTTTATCGTTACAACATCCAAAACGGTCTACGAGTCCATAGCCACATGGAGTATGACGTTGGTGGGGTTCATATATGAAGTCGACGTTGAAGGTTCACATGTGAGAACCTTTTCGAGTATACACTTGAAATCAGCATAAATGACATAGGGGGATCGTTGCATTCGCTGAACATTTGCGAACTGGAGCTTTGAATTTGGAGGAGACGTTCGAATTCGGGACGGTTGGTCATGTCGACAGCGCTGCAAATGCTCGTCCCGTTTTGCTTTACTGTAGCACGGGACGACACATTTATCACAAAAGAAAAGTTTGTTAGTTTTTCGCCGTTGACGATTGAGAAGCGAATCCAAACTGCGAATAAAGCACTAATGTTCTTTGTACAGCAGAAGATGGATGTATCGTTGATGTAGGGATTTCGATATATACAAAGGATAAATAACGCCATATTCCAGTCCATACACATTAATAGCAATATTGTTTTGCCATTCGAATCGGGGTACATCTTTAAGTTTGACGGGATATTCAATACCCTTCATATTTAGTTCATTTATATAGGATTCGTAGTTTGATACCCTCTCAGCGTGTTGATGCAGCGCCACCAATGCCGACCATAAAAAGCACTTGTTGTCTCGGTTTTGGATTTTGAGCACCGCATGTTCGTTGCTGATCGATGGTGGAAGCTCGACATAGGACGACGCATGTAGCGGATGATACTTGCTGATGTGCTCATCAGCTTGTTGGACGTCTTGTAGGATCCATCCAGATCCTAATCGTTCAAAATCGTTCAATTTTTTATTAGCTCGGTGAAGAAATCGGTCAGCTCGATGTCGATGTTGTTCCCGGGCAGTATTGCGTGGGATTTGGTGTTGAAATGAGCTGATATTTGTGTGCCATCCAATTTACGCAGCACACACTTGACGGAGATCCACAGTTTGACACCACGTTTGAGATGGGTGTCGATCAATCGATGAAGCATCTGACGCGATTGCGCTAGGAAGACGGAAAGATCGTTGATATGCTGCTTGGGTACCATGTAATAGCTGAGGAGGTACCCTTTCAGCGCTTTGACCCATTGCCGCATTGTCATACAAGCGGATTGCTCGACAATGGACGACCGTTGGTGCTCATTGTCAACGATCTCCTGCGCCATTTGCTCCAGCTCGTTGAGATGATCAACGTCACTCGATGGTTGCGCGTCACTTGATGTCGACGGTTGTTGAGCAGCCTCAACCGTTGCATCGGTCGATGGTTGGGGAGCAGTATCGAACGTCGACTGCTGCACCATTTGTTCGTTGGTTGATTCCATAACGGTCGACGGTTGTTGAGCGGTACAATATTTGTTCTGGTGTATTGTGAGAGTGTCTTGTCGTGAAAATAATTTGCCGCAATATTGACACCAATTCAACTGCATACCATGAACAGTGTTAATGTGACGCGTTAAGTGATCACGTCTATTAAACTTTTTATTACATCTATTACATGCAAACACTATAGCTTTTAAAAACTTATCAAATAAAGTCTTAAAAGGATATCAGCACAAAAACAACTGTGGAACAATCTGACAGACTCGGCGTATATGAAAGCCGTTTAACCGCTCTATGAATAGTTGTAAAGTATTTATTAGCTATGTAACCCAATTGAATAACAACATAAGCACATTAACCATAGCTGAATACCTAGAGTTACCAATTTTGGTAACTTTTCGACTACTAGGTAAATAGTTATACCTAGAAATTCTATCAAAATAAATTACTCCAAAGTTGTACCCGATTTTCATCATATTGTTGCTCATTACAATATTTATACTAAACACTCTTGGTGATAATCCCCAAAAAGCAAAAACACTACCCCAAAAGCAAAACGCTATTCCAAACACAGATGGTATATCATTAATATTTTTCAAGGTAAAAAAATTTTTGTCATTAACCTCTGAATTTCTCCTATCGGTTCAGCTTTACATTATCATTACAGTTGAATTTTTCGACATGGAGAGTGATCGTAATTTTTGGTTTTCATGCTATAGACTCGGGATGGTGATAGGTTTGTCTAAACAGTATGTTGAGGGTCATAGTCACCAAACAGTTTCTAAAAAAAGTTGGTTTTTCAATACCCTGTTGGTAGCGATAGCAGCAATGGAAAAAACCTTTATGGTGATATCACACATTGGATGTTACACTAGGAGAGTTTTTTTTGCAAAGTTTCATGTTCCAGTGGGTGTACGGCGTTTTTATAACACCCTTGAAAAAATGTTGTTCTAATAGTTAAGGATAATGTAGTTGTCACTGGATTTGTTGTTTGTTCTGATCATAAACTTGATCATGAGTTCCAGAAGGAAGTGAAACATGTAGGTATTAAAATAATGTTATTAATTGTTGGTTGTAAGCTCGTAATGTATTCTCAAGATATATTGGTTGTAATACATTGTGTATATTTCTCGAACTACCTTAATATACTTTATTAATAGTTCGTTGTATATATATAATATTTGTCACGGGGGAATGGGGTCAGAGGACCAATATATTTCATATCAGCATGGTTGCCTGGGTGATAATAAAATTACCACATACTGTTAGCTAACTTGACATAACAGCGTATCACATGCATTTTTCCACTCATGCTTTATATAAGAAGACCATCTTTTAGCATCGCAACTGTGCAGTGGAGCGTGTGTATGGTGATGGGACCAAACGCATCGAGCTAATGAACGGTCTTTAACCCGTTTCTGTATAATAATTGCAAAAAAATGTAAATAAATGTAAATACTTGTAAAGAAATTGTATATAACTGTAACGATATGGAATGCCTGTTCATATGAAGAGAAGCATGTAAGTATAAATGTAGTGCTGTATGTGTCTGTGTTATATATATATATATAATTACTCAAATCTTAAATTGGTATGAAGCCAAACACTACTCCCAAATAAAAAAAATTCAATATAGATACAGCAACTTTACAAAACCTGATATATGAGACTGAGGAATGGGAAAATAAATATAATCATATTTTAGTTGTTGGAGGAAAATGACATCATTTGGTGATGTATACGCGCTGACACGCAGGTATAAGTCAGTTTATTTATGGTTTTAATAACCATCGTAGTCAGTACAACTTCTGTTTTGGTTTCAAAGAGCAAGGTTGGTTGCCATCATCGTTTCAACCACGCACGCCATATTGTTTAAAATTAACATTATTCAACGACTCGCAATATATATATAGTTCCATGAAAACTGGAACTACTAGTGCGGTACCATAGCAACTGAAATAAGTATATATATACATCTGTCACCCCACCCACCCCACTTGTGTGTGGGGGGGGAACCAGCCTTTTTTATCTACTAGCAATTCCTACATTTTTAATGTTATATGACTTTTTTTCGCGATATTTCTACAATGTAACATGTATTTTGGGTCATTTGAAATAGCAATTCCTACATTTTTAATGTGAATTGTAAAGAGATGTATCTATCCGCAAAGTGTGTAATTATAATATGGGTTTCGTCGACCAATGTGAAGCGTTTGACATTTCGCTGCTGAGATTTGCAGTTGCCAAGTAGTTGTCCAACGTGTTCTGAATTTAAAAATTTTTTGCAAATTCTGTGTTTTGCAATTCATAATAAATCACCTCAAAAACACTGCACAGGCTGTCTGATTTAGGTTAAACGTAATTTTCAATCGAATATATATTAACATTTTAAGTTTCGGATTAACATTTTAGAATGATTTTTGTGTGTGGTAAAAATATGTTCAAGCAAAAAGATTGCCAGGGGGAACTAAACCAGGGAGAACCCTAAATTTAAACCAAGGGCATGAATCGGTGGGCACCCGTTTTCCCCAGTGGGAGGAGGAAAATGCCAGGCCACACTATAACTCCCCCAATTTACTGATGCCATTATACCTTATACATAAGTTTGTCATTGAATTCGAGTGGAACGAGAATTTTCAATTTTGGCTCTGGAGGGGCTGAGGAGGTCCTGTCTGTGTGTGTCTGTCGCACCTGGATCTCGATAACGGTTGGGCAAATTTTGATGCAAGATAGCTCATTCGAACCGCAATGGTCGATTTAGGTGTAGTGACGGAGCCCGATGTTTGAATTTTTTTCGTGGGAAAAGTTATGGGGCAAAATGACGTCGTTTTGGCCCATTTTTCGGGCACCCCTCCGGTTTTTGCGACTTTTCTCAATAAGTAACCCAGGTATCTGCAAACTAATAGGCCTATTCCATGTAGCCTGACCAGGACTTTCCAATGATATATAACAAGTTTTTCAATTACTTCCCAATCTGGAGTCTATAAGCTTATAGTTGGCGCGAAATTTCATATTTGGTGAAAAGTCGTGGGAAATGCACCTAACTGTCTGTTTTTGTTGCTTTTAGTGCCTTATATGGGGTTTTCTGGGCCAAAAAGCTCATTCCGAGTGTCAAAAATATTGTGTGGCAAATATTTTTCACACATCTACTTCATACTTGGTATGAAAAATGAGATTTTTCTCAAGTTTCGGCGGTTTGAATTCTTTAACGTTCTTTTCACGGTCAATTTAGGGTTTATTGAATTATTAATTTGTTAGTTCATTGTTTTGTACTCGTTGTATGATGTTTTGTCTACTGCATACGTTGGCTATCAAAAGAGGCGGGCGTAACTACGACTCATCACTCACGGTTTATATAATGTTGCACCTGCGTACTGTGTGTAGGCTTTGTGTGTGTGCTCTCTACAACAGACTTCGGGGATTGTTCTCACCACTCGAATTCTGGCTCGCAAGCGAGCTTCACTAGTAATAATATTAAATCAACAATCACAATTTCTAACCCCTCAGACGGTTAGTTTAATTACAACTGTATGGCAATATATGTTAACGGTGAATGTTAATAACCCGTATATGTCAACGTGAGTCAATGTCCAACATCACACGTCAATATCTAACATATGTCAGTCGTGTAATGGTGGAAAGCCTGTGTTGCTAACACACCACTGAAAAATAGTACACATATCACCCTCATCTACATGGTTCAAAAAAACCACGTGTGTTTTAATCAGGAAAGCATTTTAAAAGTATTTTCTGCTTCTGATAGGGACAGTGGAATTAGTTGCAGCCATTAGCATGCAGCATGGATTTGAGCAAAACTATCTTAGAAGACACCTGCTGTGCCTATAATTATATTTATACTTGAGCCAGTTGTACTTGTTTTGCAGACCGCTGTGTGTTTTCTCATGTTTAAATTTGTTTGCGTATATTCGAATTTGCTGATATTTTAGTTAAAAAAAATATTGTTAAAATGTCGGTGTGTATCTTTCATCGCTAAAATTGAGCTATAGTCTTGCTGCATAGCAAGTAACATTTATATTATATATATTATAAATTTTAATATCTCTTGTTACAAAATAGAATGCACGAAATACGAGCTCAAAACTGGGGCGCGGCGGCAGAGCTACGTGCGGGTACAGGTACCCGCGGGAACTCCCAGGTCGGGCCGGGTGCGAGATCGCCGGTTTCCGCGGGTGGCGCGTATGCCCCGAGCAGTAGGTACCAGTAACCTGCATAATCCAGCATTTTCAACAAACAGCGTTAGTTACGAAATGACTAGGTAGCTATGTCTGGTAGCAGTTCCAAAAACACAGTGGTTCTGTTTACTGAGCCATGTCTTGAAAACTTGGCGAATCTTTTTATCACCCGCTGTCGATATCATTGACCAGGTAATTTCCATTATTAGCCGCTTCGTGGTTCAATTGACTACGCAGTGGCTGTTGTTGTTGAAATGGCGGATCTTTTTCTTAAGCCTTCAGGCAGGAATTGGCGAATTTTGAAGATACAGCGATAAATTTGGTCTCACTGAACAGCTCGACGACCTGGTTCAAAAAAATTCATTTCGGATTGTTTCAGAGCAAAATTCTTCGATTTTTGTGTTCCCTGGTACCTAAAAGTTTCAAAAATATATTTTATCGACAAATACATCATTTTATATATATGTAATTGGAAGCGCAACTACAAGTTGACTCGAATGGTAGGAGGACCATCATAAGTCTAATAATGTCGAATGGTAGGAGGACCATCATAAGTCTAATAATGTCGAATGGTAGGAGGACCATCATAAGTCTAATAATGTCGAATGGTAGGGGCTTAGATAGGAGGAGGAGGCGCTATATGTCAGTCGAATGGTAGGAGGACCATCATAAGTCTAATAATGTCGAATGGTAGGAGGACCATCATAAGTCTAATAATGTCGCATGGTAGTAGGACCATCATAAGTCTAACAATGTCGAATGGTAGGAGGACCATCATAAGTCTAATAATGTCGAATGGTAGGAGGACCATCATAAGTCTAATAATGTCGAATGGTAGGAGGACCATCATAAGTCTAATAATGTCGAATGGTAGGAGGACCATCATAAGTCTAATAATGTCGAATGGTAGGAGGACCATCATAAAGCTAATAATTCTGCCTCTATCTATGCTCGAATGGTACGAGGACCATCATAAGTCTAATAATGTCGAATGGTAGGAGGACCATCATAAATCTAATAATGTCGAATGGTACGAGGACCATCATAAGTCTAATAATGTCGAATGGTAGGAGGACCATCATAAGTCTAATAATGTCGAATGGTAGGAGGACCATCATAAATCTAATAATGTCGAATGGTAGGAGGACCATCATAAGTCTAATAATGTCGAATGGTAGGAGGACCATCATAAGTCTAATAATGTCGAATGGTAGGAGGACCATCATAAGTCTAATAATGTCGAATGGTAGGAGGACCATCATAAATCTAATAATGTCGAATGGTACGAGGACCATCATAAGTCTAATAATGTCGCATGGTAGTAGGACCATCATAAGTCTAATAATGTCGAATGGTAGGAGGACCATCATAAGTCTAATAATGTCGAATGGTAGGAGGACCATCATAAGTCTAATAATGTCGAATGGTAGGAGGACCATCATAAGTCTAATAATGTCGAATGGTAGGAGGACCATCATAAGTCTAATAATGTCGAATGGTAGGAGGACCATCATAAGTCTAATAATGTCGAATGGTAGGAGGACCATCATAAATCTAATAATGTCGAATGGTACGAGGACCATCATAAGTCTAATAATGTCGCATGGTAGTAGGACCATCATAAGTCTAACAATGTCGAATGGTAGGAGGACCATCATAAGTCTAATAATGTCGAATGGTAGTAGGACCATCATAAGGCTAATAATGTCGAATGGTAGGAGGACCATCATAAGTCTAATAATGTCGAAAATATTTGTCCTAAAACTGGCCGAAATGGATATTTCGGACTTGATTTATTCTTTCTACTGTCAGTATCTAGTTTGGTGAATTAGAATTTACGTAGATATGGGCCTAAACTTCAAAGTTGTAGCCGATTATTTCCTTTTGAAACGGCCTTTTGCAGAGTCGCCCCACACGAAATTGGCCAATTTTGAATATACTACAAAATTTCTGTACCCTTTGACTTAGCTTGGCGAGGAAGTTCAGAAAATATCGTTGGCGCCTGTAATTTTCTAAAAAACGTTTCTCGATAAAAGTAGAATTTTAAAATTTTAGTGAGCTGATTGGAATGGTGTAAAATTCGGCGGAATCGTTCATGGTTTAACGATTTACTGTTAAGGTCAGCCTTAGGCTTAGGTGTTCATATAAATGGAATGGTTCTAACCCCTTAGCGGAGTCAGCTGATTTTGACACCATTCGACTTAGCTCGACAGTACGGGTTCGCAATAAATTTATTCATTTATCGAGAAAAAATTTTTGGGTGCCAAGGGGCCAAAAAAATCAAAAAATGAGTGGTGTTAAAATTTCGCGAACACGGTCTCCTTGATGTACGGAGGCAATTTGCTTTTCCGTACAATTGTCGGTTTAGTACATTTGTTGGCATTCATCAATTTGACACTCTGACCTGTGTTTGCATTCTATGAGTCTATATATATGTAGGTATAAGCGATAAAGTGCGTGATTGATATTGCGTTTTCAAATGTATGCGACCAGTAAATTAATTGCGGTACTAAATCGTAAAATAGTGGCTGCTGACAGCGCCTACGCGTCAAGGGGTGCAGCACGTTATTTGAAAGCGGAGGGGGCGACTCAAAATTGGGGACATAACGAAATATAGCGGGCACCATAAGGGAAAAGTTCTATTTTATTGACTTTTGCCGAAATGTAGGCATCCCCCGATCCAGTCCTCTTGCTGCGCTCGTGCACGTGCTACTGCCTCGCAAATCGCGTGGACATATATTCGGGCGTGGACTTCGGGTTTGCAATCGTGACCTGTCTTCAAAATAGAACAAACCCAGGTGTACGCACATAAATCTCATGCCTAGGACGCGTGGATAGTGCTATGTATAAACAGCCAATGTTAAATTCGATTGAACTTCAATTTTAAGTCATTCCTTCTGTCCATTCTCCCAAATTACTCTAAGGTACAATTTGAACGTATTTAAGATTTCAGTAGCTTGTGTAATGTCAAAACAATGCTTTAATAACTGGTAGTTCAATCATAAAGCTAAAATTCGGTAACTACCTTTAGTTATGCGATAGATATCCACTCAAGTTTTGTTAATTTCGGCTACAAAACTTTCACAATGCCAATATGAAATAATGTACAATTCTTCGCTACTATAGTGAAGCAATATCTGCAATTTGTTATACAATTGTACCACAGTATGCTTTGTTATCTTTATGTATTTGTGTTCATAACACAAAATATATGTTATATTTATTTTGATATATATTTACCAGACTCCGGACCTTGTGCATGTGCAGCAGATATGCTAATCACTTCATCGTGCGTAAAATAATACGCTTGTAAAATTTGTGTTATCCTAACCAGCGCATTAACACTTCATCGATATCGCTGTATATAATTATATTGCGCGATCTCTGGGCGGAATATATATGCAACAGATTGTTTATTTCAGAATTTTCAGTCAGCACTTTGGTGAAGAGCTGGATCTATGAAGTTACAATTATTAAAGTTATAACGAGAAAATTCCAAATCTTACCATCCACGAAATTGTATTTTCAAGAAGAAAGCATGGGCGCATTTTCAACCAAAGCGAAAACGATGAAGCTAAAACGTAGCGCAGAGCAAGACTGGGACACGATTGACAACGCTGTTTCAAATGATCAAAATACAGCTGGTGGTGATAACGCTAAACCATCTTTGGAAGATTATCAATTACGTAAGCATTCTTACCATGATCATCATGAGAAGCATCATCGGACAAAAGATTCCCAACGTTATACTATGTCACCTACACAGCATACCGTTCGTGTATTCATTTCTTCGACGTTTAAAGATTTCCAAGCAGAGCGAGAAGTACTTGCGACAGAAGTTTTCCCACAACTTCAAATATGGGCTCAAACTCGTGGTATTACACTTGTTCCGGTTGATTTGCGGAGACGATTTCCACCCAACGGACAACCACAGGACCTAATTTTTGCATCGTTGCAATATATTGAAAAGTATGCCCTTAATATAGTGAATAAAGAATCTAAATTAGTTGCAATTCGCACAAAAAATTTAAAAATTCTAAGCAAAACAATTTATATATTGAGCTATTTTTAAATCATTATGCCGAAAGATGTCAAGCATGGTATTAATGAATAAATTTGTGATAAGTGAAAAACTTTATTTATAAAATTTTAAGTTAGTGCGGATATTTTGATTAAAGGTTAGAAACGGATACAATACTAAACCTATATCCTAAGCTTTAAACAAGATTTGGTTTAGAATAGATTAGTTATGGGTAGTTGGTCACATTTCTGAAAATTGCCATACGGTATAGAAAACATAAAATACCAATATTTGTATTATTTATCTTCAATTGCTACCTCACCCACAACTAACTTAAGTGTCAAATTAAAAAAAAAGCCTCTCACAGCAACATAAATGATCACACAAGAAATAAGCAAGACAATTCCGAACTGTAACCCTTCCATAACCAACCCCAATTACATATTGTGCAATGATTGACAAACTGTTTTTGCTTCAGGAATTCGGCTCGGATTGTGTGATTGCAGGCGGCCGTTCACTACCCAGTAACTTTAAACATCATCCTAGCTAAAACGACAGAAAACATTTTTGTCTTAGTGGTTGAACTTAATTACTAAATTCTAATTTCTAAATCTAATTTCTAAATTCTAATTTCAGAAATTAGAATTTCTGAAATTAGAATTTTTCAGCAATTCTAATTTTCCAAAATTTGGAATTTCTGAAAATGGGATTTTGATTAGCTAGGTTGATTTCAGCTGATTTAAACCGAGCCTCAGTTAGAAGGACTTCAGTCATGTTTGGTTATCATCTGATTGACACGCTCATATTCACACTTGATTAGGCGCAATTCTTGCAACACATATTTATAGTACTGGGTTACTTATAGTACAGCAGTTCTATTTGTTGTTTTTGTTGTTTAATAAACATAATGTGAGTTTTCGTAATGAACACGTCTACAAAGTATTTGGAAGTTGTTTTCTTGGAACTCGCAAAGCGAACGAACAACAGGCAAGTGCAAAAATACATCGCACTCCATTAGCTAACACAACGTGTTGAAACGTGGACTGATGACAACTGGCAGCGATGGCCAGTAAATTTTTAGTTAAGCAATAGGCTAAATTCCGCCGGTTGATGTTATACATTCGCTGTACACTGAAAACGGGCTGGTGTCAATTTCAGAGGCAGTGCATTGTCTTGTTAGACAGATTAGTGCGCGTATTCGGTGACGGTAGTTGCCCAATTTAGACTAAGACTTTGTCTAAGACTTTTACGTACATGCTCATACGGGAGGTAGCCGTAGTTACACCACCTGATGCGACGGATTCTTCTTCAGCGCAAAACCCCCAATCTCCGACAGCCTGATTACCCCCGCCCGCCCGAAGTCGACCAACCCCTCCTCCCCCTCCGGCTCCCTTCTTTGAACCCTTGACCTATGCCCTCGAGCATGTAAGGACTTATATAAGGTGTTAATCTAAGGAACCTAGTGAACCGCACAGCATGCATTTCACGTCTGTAAACATTATATTGAACCAAACTTAATACAAACGGCTAACAAGGTTAAAAATGTACCAAAATTAAATGCTATTTGGGTAAAATATGATCATTTTTTAATTTCTCCCGAAAACATCTTTATCTGGCATAAAGTCCTTTCGTAAGATTCTGATCCATAAAAAACACTGGCAAGTACAAAAAACAATTTCATTTGTACATTTCCATTTTTCGAAACAGTTTACCAAGAAAAGTCAGTCAAACAAATGTCCATTGACCAGCCCCTGGCCAGTGGAAAACAATTTATTAAAACACATCTAAAGTATACAGGGCGACATTTGTTTAAACATTTATAAATACTTGTGACCTAAAATTAAAGTTTAACTGCTTATAGTGCATTGTCAAAAAGTCTGTATAGAATTTAAATATCCTGACTGTGTCGACATTCGTTTTCATTCAATATAACCGTGGTACTCACTACCGTTATAATAAAACACAAAGAAGCAAACACCATTGAAACAGCGTGTAGCTTCGTCCAATATGTATATCGGCTTTTATAGTGAACTCTCGTCCTAACATACTAGAAAAGCTAATACAAAGCTATAAACAACTTTGATTTTGTGAGCCTACAGATAAAGCTTCGCCTTGGAACAACTGCTTCTTCATACAATGCTCCAATCGTAACACAGACGGCTTATTAACAAACGTACACTAAAATGTATATGGAAGTTCACATCATCATCAGTGTTACTGACATATTATCACTCACTGGTTCGTTTTATGTTAAATAAAAACCAATACTTGTCATTCGTTAATATAATATGTAAAGAAAATTGAGAACTGTATATCTAAGCATTGGGTTGAAAACTTTAGGTCACTTCAAACATTAATTTAACCGCCGCTGCTGTCTTGGTTTAAGTGTTTGAGAGAAGCACCATAATTACGCATACAAAAGCTTTGTGATGGTGGTAAAAGCCCACGATAGTCTCATTTATTAGATTTAGCCAATTACGAATGCACCTTCAAAATCCAACTTTCACTGCTACTATTTAAAATTTTGAATTCTGTTTATATTACATTCTAATGACTTAGCTTGCTCCAAATATTTTTAATATTTTATATTTTTCCAACTAAACTACCTTTTTCAACCCAATGGTCACAGCGCAGCATCTAGTATATATGCTACGTTTAGTAGGAACAAAATTAACTACTGTATTTTTGTTGGGTTATTGTTGGGACGAATATGCATACATATGTATTTAGCCATACATCCTCGACGATTACATAACTCTCTTGTATACTATGTAAATCAAAAGCCGATCTTGAGTGAAGTTTTGCGGCTCTAACGTGTGATGTGACTGTTTTATTAACGAAGCATTTCATGTTTTTACTGTATTTTTTAATAAATTAGCAGCTAGTGGTAAGCAATATCTGTAACAGAGGATTCGGAAATATATATAAACAGTTGAACCCAAACACCGCAATTATGATTTGCTAGAACAGCAGTGATTGATACCAAAGATATACAGTGAAAGAAGAGCGAAACTGTTGCAGTGAAATATTCGATTCATGCTGGGCAAATTGTCTATACCACATTAAAAATGCGGATATAGTAAAAATGTCATTATATATAGTAAATTTTTCATTCGGCCTTCTTCCAAGTCGGTCTCACTATAAACATTTCACGTTTCTAGCGAAATGCGGCAAGACAACAACAATGCGCCGATGTGCATTTTTCTTATCGGTAATCGACCTGGATGGATACCAGCTCCGTCCGAATTGCCGGATTTTTCATTGGCACCATATTTTTGTTTCGACGACTGCAGCAACAGTGGCACTACGTCATCTGCCGCAGATAGCGGTCGCTTATCAATGCTTGAAGCTGAAATTGCTGCTCTAGCATATAAAACCAAAAATCCGAATGCACTTTTCTTATTTCGCGAGCCCAAATTTATTCGCTCGATTCCGATGCAATATCGCTCGCATTTCGTCGATGTTAACTCTTACCTGCACGTCCGTGTCGAAGTACTTAAATGTACGGTCATTTTTATATTTTATGTATATTTTTTGTTTTTTTACAATATTTTTGTATGTATTTTGGAATTTATTTCAAAAATTCTTCACTTCTAATGATTTACCGAAAAAAGAGTATCCGAATGCGGTGCTATCGCATAGGCATCAAATGCTTCGAACTAGACCAACGTCAGCAAACGCATTAATATTTTCGGCGACCAACGAGATTGAAAATCTAAGGCTTATACTAAATATGTTTATACATATTAATGTTATATCACAGAAAAGTTTTATATTCTCAATTACTGGTAGTTGGAACTTACAATATTTAATTACGATGAACATAACCCCATAATTCAACAACAGCAGGTAGAATCAATATGAATAACTCAAAACTTTCCACTTGAAGTCCACTGAAGCATTTGAGACAATTAGAACTCCCACTTCCATGCCTTGACCCAATTTCGTTGATAAACCATAATTTTTCAGTCAACGACGGTATAATGCGTCGTTTATGTTATATAAGACCACCATGTGAAAGTTTTGTCCCCCAACGGTCTAGTCCACACCATCCAGTGCTATACGGTATATAGCTACACTATATAATGCCATAGATGGTGTATCAGATACCATCAACTTAATTATAGTGGTTAATAAATCTAACTATTGTTTATTGCTGACGAATTCAAGGACACCATCCACAAACACATTGTATAAGGCGTGAAAATAACACCATATTAATTTTATGTTGTGGTCTACACTATACTATTATCTACACTACACTACCTATGTATGCTATCTGAAAATACCATCACAAACACAACGGTGTCAAAGGGACCATATATATATTTGATTTTGGTCGGGACACTCAGGGTGGACAAAACTTTCACATGGGGGTCCTTAATAATGTAAACACTGCATAAAACATGAAAATTAGCTAATTTTCATAGCCCTATTTATAGGTCCCAAATTTGTTAACGGATGTAGCTTATTTCAGGTTACGCACACATATAATTATAACATTTTTACTTTATCTTTCCGTCGCCAAGCGGAGATGGAACAACCCATTTTCACCGGTCACCCATTATGGGCTCAGCAAATGCTTGCTTCTTCAAGTCAGGCCTATATTTATTGGACCATAACTATATGCCCGTGCCACCGAGAAATTATATTTTTTTGCCAATTCACTTTATAAACAATTTATTTAATATGTATTAATATTGAATAAAATTGTAGTGCATGCTCTACTGAATTCGGTTTCTGAAAAGCTTTTTTAGCTCCACATTTTTTAAGTTGGAAAGCTTTTTCTTAAATTGGAAAGCTAATAAAGAATTGTTGGTATTGTATATAACAATAGGATTTAAAACACAGCGCTCGCGATTTCATCTGTTTATTTGTTCCAGCCCGACTCGAAGGACACTTTCCTGTATCGCAAATTGCAAGCTACTGTGGTGAATATGACGGTATTGATGAGCGAACGAAAACAGTTAAATTTAAGCGTTTGGAAGGATTCAAGCGTTTAGTATATGAATTTATCAAAAAACGAATATCGAGCAAATACGCTAAGACTCCTCAGGATTCAACAACTGCAGCAGCAGCAACCGGTGATAAAGATGGTATTGAAATAAAAGAGAACGATTTTGGCCTCAAAGTTTGGTTTCAGGATGAATATGTTGATTCGATATTACGATTCTATCCAAAAATTACAACAGTCACAGATTGTATATATCCGGGTTTAATAGAAGGTATTGAGAAACAACTTATTGTCAAAACTCCTAGCGATATTGATAAATCAGAAACAACTACAGAGACTTCACATGGACAACAAAACAGTTCCGCTTTTTGCGTTCCGTATCCATGTGTTATACTACTGACTGGCGAAACTGTATCAGGAAAATCAACTATTCTAGCTAGTATTTACCGTAATTTAAAAGCCAAATTTTCGAGTAACAAAACGAATAATAATTTGAATATTAACCGAAATAGCGATGAATATTCGCTAGAAACGCAGCCACCTATTTTTGCTCATTTTGCAATGTCTTACCCGGGAGCATCCGATGGTCGCCAGTTGACAAGGCGTCTATCAAGATTTATGAAAATTTCGAGCCATGAAACGGAAGTTATCCAAGACTACGACCGTTATTCGTGCTCAGCTATCAGCGCTGTCATGTCCCGATCGGATTTTGAAACGACAAATCGAACACAGCGTAAATATATTATAGTCGATGGTATGGACGAGCAAGCTCTTGAATGGTTGCCTCTATGTGTCAATCCTGAACTCTGGACAATTTTAATTTCAGCGGAACAGGGCTCGGCCTTGGAAAGTTTTGTTACGCAACGCTTTGAAACAAGAAACGATTTGCTGTGCGTCTTTTCATTAACGGATTTCAGGTTACCGGCGGGATCGTCAGTGTCTTTAAGGGACTTTTGCAAATCCTTGTTGGCTCGTTCATTTGCTGTATCTCATTGCGACAATACAGAAATCATGAAGACTGCCATCGGTCTACAACTAAATCAGTTTTGCGAAGACAGATTTAATACAGTCTATGAACGACTAGTAGACGAAATTCCTCACAATCCTCATTCGGTACTTCTGCTCGAAATTTTTGGAAACGCCGTAAAGCTAGAACAACTTGCAAGACACGGCACTGTCCAAGCAGAAAATAAACATGACCAAGAAATATCAGTAAAGTTGTGGGACCAACCCACTTTATCTTTGGAACACGTTACTAACAGCTGGCTTTCTATAATAGAATTGAATTTCGAGTGGGCATATTATGCGATTGCAGCGCTGTGTTTTATCTGTTGTTGTACTCATGATCCTGATAATAATTTACAGTTAAATTGTTTTAAGTTTGGTCTTACTGAGCGTGAACTACGAGATCTATTGGCAGTAATAACAAGTGAGAACTTACCTGAGGCAATCCAGGTTATTCTGTCGTCCAACGAGTGGTCTCACGGAAATAGCCAACATCAGAATCCAATAGTTAGGCATCAGGATAAAAACGGATTCCTTCCAACCGGCAACGGTGTGCCGTCTCAAATACCAGTACCTGTTGTTGTGCATCAAATAAATGACAATAATTTAGGTGAGTCTGAGGAGCACTTACAGTCGTTACAGAACGAGTCAGATTTCAGCCACAATGTAAACCTTCAACGAAAATCAGGCTTAAAAGCAAAGAAAAAGCTCCTAGCTCCTACAACTTCTAGCTTTGACGAAATGTTGCCAGCGTTAGAATGGATGCTGGTTTTAGAATGGATAAAACCACTTATCACTAACTTAGGATCCCATTTGAACGGACGTTATGTTATACGAAATGCTGTCATGCAGCGTACTATAGAAAATCGTTACCAATTTGCAGCTGTGAACCATGAACAAAATGAGGTTCTTCAGGAAGGGACACCAACATGTGACTATTTTCTTGATGTGTTGGCAACATATTTTTCAATTTCTACCTCACAGTCACTTCAATTAGAAAATCAGCTCCGAAACCTAGCATATTTGGAGCGGTACGATGAAATATTTGAAATTTTATGTCCATATATCCCTATTAACGGCATTGACGAATTTAATAATGAAAGGCCTAGATCGTTGCAACAACATAGTACCAATGTTAATGTCCAAGTTTTTGACAAACTGTTCGACGAACATGAGTCAAATTTTTTAATTGACCTTTTACACATGATTCCAAATGGGACAGAAATTTTTGTCAGCAGATGGAAAACACAGCTTGACACGATAATTGCAACAGTCGGCGAATTTCACCTTAGTAACAATGATAAGAACAATAGCAGTAACATCAACAACAATACCTCAGTTACTGTCATTGTTGAAAATCGTGAATCAGATCATACGAAAACGGATACGGCAACAACAACGTTAATTATTGAAGCTGAAGGCAAAACTACTAAAAGTATAAATACAGAAATCGATGCAAAAGACATCACAAACAACTCAGCCGACAGTAACAACGACGAAGTTGTTGGAGTAATCGAGTCGCCGCTTCCAAAACTTCAAGAAACTGGCGGCGTTAGTGAGCTTTCAAAAGAAACCCCGAAACACGACGATTTGAGCCAGTATGAGTTCCAGCGAAAACTAGCCCAATTCCTTTTTCAAATAGACTATTTATCATATGGTATTCTATTGATGAACAAATATATTGTAAACATCAATGGCCTTCGAGAAAGACTCAAAATAAACAATAACACTAACTCGAAAACTACGAAAGATCGACAGATAGTCGTTAATAATGTTGAGAATCATATGTTCGAAGCTGTACAATATATCATACATTCCGAACATCTGAGTATTTCACGGGATCGTTACATACTTCGTCGTCATTTACCGCAGCTATATCGGCTGTTAAAGCTTTTAGAAGCACTCGAGGAAATATATTTATCACGAGCGCGAGCTAACTCGCTAGAATCCCGTTGGTTTCAACTTCATCAAATTTATCACTACATGGCTGGGATAAATCAACAAGTGGCAATACGGTTGTCCGACGTCTCTGAGGTCCAGCGTCATTTCGATGCTGCTATTTTGTATACGGAAAAGGCATCAGAATCAGAAGAGGAAAGCTTTCAATTGGATCACAATTCGACTAATACAGATCAGACAGTGGTTCAGGGTCGACGAAAGTCAAGCCACACTAACAGGCTATTGGGGAAGCAACAAAAACTGATCACGCCACAATCAATAAGAACAAAAGCCGCATCCGAAGCCTACAAACGTTGCCTTTCTAAAAAATGGGCTCAAATTCGAATAATTGAAGGCTGCTGCCTGCTACCAAACCAGGAAAACATGAAAGAATGTTTCAACCAAGCATTGGAACGCTTGAAATCAGAGTACGGAACACGCCAGCCTGAGTGTGAAGATGCACTCACTGTTTTAGCCGTCATCGCCGAGGAGACTGGAAATTTTTCCGATGCCTACGATTATTGGCAAAAATTATATATTCATTGTACGGAACTGTACGATAGCAGCAGTCGAAAAATCGATAATGTTGGTCGAGTATTGCGAGAGCCAGTCTTTGAAGACTTCCGAAAAAATCACTTCCTCCCCGATGAGGAAGAAAACAGGAGTGACGATGGTGATTCAAAGGAACAGCATTTAAGGTTCATCCGGTAGTAGAAA
>JASANE010026689.1:0-26813 GCA_030248225.1 Trileptium ribeirensis
GGAATAGATGGTAACGTTCGACCCGGGATTCTACGTAAAACGGTTAGAATGAAAGATGTTTCGGCAGCAGAGTTGGAAATGGCTGACGAACAGCCAGATAGTAACGATGAAAATTCACAAGTAGCGGTCGTGCAAACGGTTACACGTAGTGGGCTTGTACCACGAGCCACTGCAGCTCCAGTTCGTCCGATGAAGACATAGACGACGGGGGCTGTTACTCAGTCGACTACAGTTGCTGGTGGAACGATGGGAAATAGTGCAACGGGAGTCAGCGATTCATCTACAGCGGAACTACGGCAGATGATGAAGCAATTTTTCGAGCAGATGAAACTGCAGACCGCGTCAAAATCCAATACAATAACAGATACTGCAATTCTGCGCAATCCTTGGAATAATGCACGTAATGACAATACTGGTGCTGATGGAAATCGTCGGCAGCAACGTATTGGAGGTGGCACTTTGCTAAGTACTGGTACCAATCTTCGTGTCAATCCGCTGGTGAACACTCGGGGACGATGCTTTGCTTGCACTGGTTTTGGTCATATGTCAACAAATTGTCCTTCGTTGCCAACATCGTCGGCGGGACAAACGGGCGAACGAAGTCGACCGGAAACACCATCAGAGCGGCCAATACCTCATGTGGCCGAGATTACGGAATGGATGGATGCTGAGAATGATAACAATCACTTGAATATGGAACCAACAGAATCCACGACCGACGAGGAAGTTGTCTGGGATTTTGGCTGTATCGAAGACGATATTTTTGGTTCTGACGAACTCCAGGAATTAGCATCAGATGCTGTTTGCAGTACGGAAAGTTTTGCTGTCACGACGCCACAGAAGGCCCAGCGACAAACGGGACGGATATTTATAGACGTAGTTCTTGGCAGTGTCATTGCTCGTACGTTTGTGGATACTGGTGCAGATGTTAGTTTGATTGACGCAGGGCTGTATGAAGTGTCCTTGAGTCATTGGCCATGTATTAATAGTGCAAAGCGCCTACTGCTATTAATGGCGGGGAGTTACCATGTCTGGGAATTGTCCAACTACCTGTCAACATTGGATTGGAGGCGGTGGAATTCCATCCTTTTTATGTAGCCAAGGAGCTAAAATATCCGGTTCTTCTCGGTCATCAATTTTTCGAGCAATACCAGGTAACGATTGCTTATCCTGGACCCAATATTTTGATTGCCGGAATGCCTGTCGAGGTATTTACGTGGAATTTTATGGCTCGTGATTATCAAAAAGTGGATCGGAACTGTGGATTTACTGCAATCCAGCAGGAAGTTGACGGACGAACGGCATCTGTATTGGAAATACAGGCGGATCCACAGGTTTTCCGTCTGGCACCCAGGTTGTAATGGAAGCAACAGAAGATGGCGCGGCCATCTTCCAAACGATGTTGGTCGCGAGGTCTGTGGGAGTTGTCCAATCTGGTGGTCAACTCTGGGTGCCTATCGTCAATACCACTAACTCAAAAGTAATGGTTCCAAAAGGACTCGTTTGCGTTAGGATCGAGCCTATGGCCGGTTACAATATTTATTCTCCAGACGAGGAGATAGAGGAAATCGGTCAGGTACAAACTAGCGACGTTAAGTTAGGCTCTGTGCCTAAACCAATGCAACGGCATTGGATAAGCCCGGAGCAGTTGCAGCAGTATTTAAAGGCTCAAAATAGCCGTAAGGATCAACTGGAACCAATACCTGGTGTTGATTTGTCGTCATCAGTATTGGATGATGTAGAAAAACGCTATTTGCAACTACTAATGGACGAACATCGTGATATTTTTGCTAAATCGAATGAAGAACTCGGCGATTGTAGTGTTGCGTTGCATACAATCAACACGGGTTCTGCGCCACCTATTGGGCAAAAAGCGTATCCTGCGCCGTATGCGATGCGACAGGAAATTGAGCGACAAATTGGGCAAATGAAAGCTACTGGAGCGATACAACCATCAAGTAGTCCATGGGCTAGTCCCGTAGTAATGGTACATAAGAAGGATGGTACGTTACGTTTCTGCATTGATTATCGTAAGGTAAACGCTTTGACGGTGAAAGATGCGTTTCCATTGCCCCGTAACAATGAACAATTAGAATCATTTCGTGGAACGCGTTATTTTTCCACTATGGATTTACAATCAGGTTATTGGCAAATTCGAATGGATGAGGAAAGTAAACCTAAAACGGCTTTTGTTACCCATGAAGGGTTATACGAATGGGATCGTATGCCGCTTGGTTTAACCAACGCACCTGCTATTTTTCAAGGAACCATGCAGACCGTGTTGCTGGGATTGTTGGGGATCAGTTGTTTATGCTTCATCGACGATATAATTGTATTTTCAGCAAATTTTTGGCAACATTTATTTGATTTACATCAAGTTTGGCAACGATTACGCGACACCGGTCTTAAAGTCAAAGGGAAAAAGTGTCATTTTGCGCAAGAAAAAGTACAATTTCTTGGACACGTAGTTTCACGTGACGGAATAAGTACAGATCCTAGTAAGATTGAAAAGGTGCAAAAATGCTCTAAGCCTACTAGTGTGAAGGAAGTACGTAGTTTTCTTGGTCTTACCAATTACTATCGACGGTTTGTACCTAACTACGCTACTGTTGCGGCACCGCTGTATGAAACTACGAAGGAGCGTCCTAAAGGAGTCAAGTTTTTGTCAGGATGGACAGAAGCGTGTGATGCAGCTTTTCAGCAGCTAAAGGAAGCGCTCACCACGACGCCGATCTTAGCCTATCCGGATTATACAAGACCTTTCGTTTTGTTTACGGACGCTAGTGATTACGGTGTAGGCAACGTATTAGAACAAGAAGATGAAAATGGTCGACTTCGTGTAATTGTTTAAGGAGGGCAGAAATTCTCACCTGCTCAAATGCACTATAGCATACCTGAGAAGGAATGATTAGCTATAGTACGCGCGTTCAAGGAATATCGACCATATTTCATAGGTAATTACGTTACAGTGTATACTGACCCTCAATGTTTAACGTATATACTGAACGGCCGTCGAAACTTAGATGGGCTTACGGGTAGACTTTTTCGGTGGACCATCAAATTGCAAGAATATTCATTTGAAGTAAAGTACATGCCAGGGCTTAAGTTAACGAATGCCGATGGTATGAGTCGACTACCTTTACTTCAAATTTCAAAGGAAGATATCGAAAAAGCGTGCTCTCCTACAGCTTATGAACGCGACGACGCGGTAGCGTATGTAGTGGATGTTGAAGTTGTTGAACAAAAGGATCAACAGGCAAATAATCGAGATTCGGTTCAACCCGACGTGGTAAACTTGCGCCACAATATTATCGACCAAGATTGGCCGTGGCCGCAAGCACAAATCCTTCGGGAACAGCGGCTGGATCCGGAGATTGAGGAAATTCGGACTTTCAAGCTAGCCAATGGTGAAGTAGCACGGCTATCGAATGAACGTTATCGGTGGCTATGTCGGAACCAAGGGGATTTCTTTTTGCGAGATCAGTTATTGATCCATCTACACTGGCGCTATCGGCATCAGCGACGTGCTGTGGCGTTCACCCAGTTAGTGGTACCAAACGTATTTCGTCGGGAATTACTGCAAATATACCATGAAGACTTTGCAGGTCACTTAGCTTGGGAGCGAACTTATCCATTAATTGCGAAATGTTATTATTGGCAAACGATAGCAGCGGATTTGCATTTTTATACGAGACTGTATCGTTTGCAATCGCTTCAGTCCGGGGGAAGTCGTAAAGTTCCATTGCATCCAGTCGCTATACCGTATGCACCGTGGGAAACGGTAGGTGTAGATATCGTCGGTCCATTACCCGCTACGGAAAACGGCAACAAATATATTATTTCGTGGATAGATTATTTGACGAAGTGGCCGGAAGCGTTTCCTGTACCTGATACGACGGCAAAATCAATCGTGGCTACATTTATTCAAGGTGTCTCCAGTCGACATGGTCACCCAAAAACTGTTATTGTCGATCGCGGTGCTGGATTTATGGCGGAGACACATCAAAAAGCTTTGAGTTCCCGTGGGGTGAAACTTAATTTTGTCGTAGCAGATCATCATCAATCCAACGGATTGGTAGAACGCTGGAATCAGACACTTATTCGTGTCCTACGTAAGATTGCCAATGAGAATCCGGATTGTTGGGATGAATATATACCACTCGTGTGCATGGCGTACCGTATTACACCAAACGTGGCTACTGGTGAAGCGCCTTATCGTATGAACTATGGACGCGATATGGATCTAGCGGAGGAACCCCGGCGACTACAAGTACATTCGGATTCAGTACAAAAATATGTACAGGATCTGTACACTGAGCTACAAGTAATATGGACCGAATGTAAAGACCAACTACAACAGACTCAGGAACAATACTGTAAACAATATAATCGGCGTGTTTCGGCAAATCGAGCGGACATTGTTGAGGGCAGCTTAGTATTCCTGCTAGAAAAAACTTCTTGTGGTCGGGAATTTCATCCAAAGTTGGAACCCTTATTTCGCACTTTGCATCGGGTACAACGGGTGGATGGTCATAATCTGGAAATTCGGGAAATTAATCAACCACGGGGTCGGGATTTACTAATCCACAAGGACATGGTTAAATTATACCTGGGTAATATAGAACAATACTTAAGCTATTTACGGGGTAAAATTCCTACGAATCCTAAGATTCGAGATCTTTGTAGGGTATGTCATCAAGTTAATGCACCTAAAATACCTGGTAAAAGTAAACCACGGCGTTTGAATGAATGGGTAGCTTGTGATGGAGCTCATTCCGAGCCACATTGGTTACATTTAGACTGTGTAGGGCTTAATAAGTTACCTACGGTGTCAGAGCAATGGTTTTGTGCTGAATGCAGCGTAGGAGCACAGTTGTAGCAACTTTGTCGGTATAATTTCCATATTAATTAGTAATCAGTGTTTTGACAACTTTTTAAGTTTTACTAAACGGTATTTGGTAAACTTCTGTTTAATAAATTTCGTGATTCAAAGTGGCTATAATTGTGGCTAGCCGGATTGACCATCGTTAGATCATTGTATAACATGTGTTAAATTTGAGCAAAATTGTATGAGATATATATTTTTACAACAATTGTAAAGATGTATAGGTTGGCAAATTTTGCAGCTACCTATATCACCCTTTGATTTCTAACATCATTGATCCGATAACTAATATCCCTTCTACCAAATTACTAAATTCGAAAATCTAATTATATTCTTTATGAAAAATACAGGTTATGTAATTCAAAAATCTTTATTGTTATCTGACGAATCTTTACACAAAATTTGTCAAATCCTTGTAAACTTGGTTATAACTTGTTTAGAATTTGTGTATTAAAATTTGTGATGTTCTGTATAAACTGACACTAGAATGTTTGGAATAATATTTTATTTTGTTATGGATCATGAAGTGTGTATAGATCAACGGAATACGAAAATTTGCGTAATCATAGACATATAATTATTCTAGACCGCCGGAGTTGGTGGATACGACAATTAAAGAGCGCACTAAAAGTCAAGTCGAGATCATCGCGTACGCTCGATTGTTTTATCGTCGACTTGGTTTGGCACGAATGGTTATTTGTGTACAAACCCAACCTCAGTTTCAGTTCAGTTCCACCACCTGTACATACTTGGACACATTCGACGGCAGCGACGTGTCTCACCGTAGCTTCAGATTGGATAACACCACTGTGCGCATCAACTACTTGTTCGTCAGTTTTGCAATTGCCGATGGCATCTTCCATCGTCTCAACGGCGCAAAATTTTCCGAGTGCTGTACTTGGAGCAGAATCATTGTCCACAATGACATCTGGCTTAAGTACCATTCCATAAGTAATGGCGCCGATGGTTTCTGGCCAAGTTCGGATGGAGGATACCATTGTTAGCCAGTCATCGAACATTTATATGAATTTCCAACGGAGTGGATTGCAAGACTTTATTGGCGACTTTGGCCAATACGAACCTTTGTTCGTTATTAGACGGCAACCAACTTGGCCGCCGGAAACCAATGTGAGATGTCAAACGCTAACTTGCCAACGAATGTCTATATTCACTTGTGCACATTGTCGGTTGAGCTTTTGTCGTGGACATATCACAGAGCATGGATGCCATACTCAGCCAACAGCGATTGGACATTGTGCTTTTGGACGATGGGTATGGAGTAAAGCGAAGCACATTTTGCGTGATATCTGCGTGGCCGTGCCATACGTACAGTGTTTACATTGTCACAAGCTGTTATGCCCAGATCATACTACCACAAATTGTTGTGGCGAACAAGATTATCATACCGGGTGTTCAACTGCATTGGAATTATCTATTCCGATACGACGCATGTTAAACGATTATGGTCATCCGGAAATCCATGCGGGAACTCCGGAGTTAGACAATGTCGATATACCGATTAGTCGTACTTTTCGATTGCGTCGACAACAAGGTTTCGCTAAATTTCGATTCCAAGCAGATATGCCGGGTTGCACGAGACCTACTACATGGACTATGCCTGATAATGCCATTCGAATAGTACCGACAGTGTGTCGCAGTGATGAGGAACAAATAATTCATATACAAGCGGAATTAGTTCAATTACAGCAAGTCAATGCTGTAAATGAGCGTCGTAACGCGGAGTTGGAACAAGCTTTGCGTGATTCACAAACGGAAAATACGCAATCTCAACAAGGAATGACGCGTTTTCAACGTCAAAACGAAACAATGCAAGAAAGCATATATCAGTATCGCGCTCGTATCACAACGATGGAAGAACGGATTCAAGATCAAACGACGCAGATTTCCACTCTGCAGACGCGACCTGTTACCGCGGATATGATGGTGCAGTGCGGTGAGACTCCGGCTACTATCGAAGCCGAAAAGCAAAGACGACCTAGAGAAGTCAAGCGGCGACGTCAGTCTTCTTCGGAGTCTCAGGATAAATCGACTTCTACCTCAGATGAGTGTGCTGTCGATGCTCCTTTAGCTTCAGGCAAACAGCCAGCACATCCGAATATGATGATAGTCGGCAAAACGGCTGATCCGGTGGAACGAGCTAAGCGAATTCTTGCACGTGTGGAATCAATGCAGCAACCAACTGCAAAACGGGAACGACGAACGACCATACGCGAAGGTTCACAAGTTTCTCGAGGTACGCAACCGTTCCCCACACAAGAACCAGTACCACGGTTGCAGGTTCAACTTGGAAAGATCACGTCTCCCCGAACGGCAGCGCAACGGAAGACACGACAACGTGTATATAGTTTCTACGGTCCTTCGACATCGGTACCTTGGCCGTGGTCGGAAGAAGAGATAAGGGATTTTCCACTTGAAGAAGATTCAGGTACAGATGTAGTTCAGGTTGCAGCTGCGGATGCCACGTGGTTATCGGATTATGCGGAACAACCTGGCATGGAGGAATTACGACATCAACCACTGCTACCACATCTAATGCAGTGGCGACCAATGTATACACCTAATGCCTTCGTACGGGCGGAGAAGAAGTACCTGAATCAGCTCCGAATACATTTCTATCAATTGATAGCGGAACTGCAACAACCGGTCAGGACCATTGACTACATCTGTGTGATTGAACGCGTGGGACTTACGGCGTTCCAATACTTTCAAACGAAATTAACCATGCCGGGAGCGAATCAAATCTACCAAGTCATTTTGCAAGCGTTAGCGAGTCAAATTCGGTTCAACTTTTATCAAAGAACGTTGAACATTACTAAAGTCATGCATCGTACACCGTTTCCGATTCTGTTATTGTTTAATCTCATCGAAATGAATCGACAAATGGCGATATTAGAACAACACCCAAAGAATGTGTATGGTTCTCGCATTCGACGAAAAGTTCGAGCTTGGTATGAACGATTTGGACCGCAACTCGGGGATGCTTTGGAAACCGTTCGTCGCACATTAGAGGAACTGGATATTCAAATTCGTCTTTTCCAAGAGCCCGTGATGCATAATCATCCGGAGCGGAATCAGTGGTTGAATACTGCCAATCGTCGACGTGCGCGACTAGAGCCATTCTGGGAGCAACATCAACGCCAATTTCATCGCTTCTTTGCGGCACAAGTCGATGGTGCGGACAATCGTATGCGTCGCCTATACGCAGGATATCGATCTTGCTTATCGAGCTTCGGTGCCCCACCATATTTGGCGCCTGAACATTATCTGCGGCCAATTAGTTATCTACCCGAGCAGATTCGGCGTATCAATCAAAACGATTTCAGCATATTCGCATCTCTTGATCAACCGCTACCAGAGATGCCCAATGCTGAATGGGGCGTCTACAATCATCAATAAATGATAATATGCTAATAGCAATAATAACTTGTAAATATTAGTCGCTATGATTCGGATTTGACATTCGCCACAGTAACAATTATTGACAATTTGCTTTATACATATAATGAACAATGTGCCATTGACATTTTATTTCTTCACGGTATGCCAAGAGAAGAATGAAGAATGTGAACATTATTTGTGATGGACCAAAATTATATTTTTATAGTCATTGTTAACCTTATCTATATTTCCTTTATGTATTTGTATTGGATATATATTACCTGGTGCTTATATGATGCAGCGAATATGCTTGTTGTAAAGTCATATAACCATAGGCATCGGGCCTACATAAAAGATTAAAACTAAATTTTCAACTTCGTAATTATTCGAAAAAAATTTTCTTGTAACAAATTTCATATTATTTATCAAGAAAATCACTGAATCTTTGCTTTATTTCAAAATAACCTAAAGCAAAACATACGGTTCCGCTTTGGGGAACAGAAACCGAATTTCTGTTTAAAATCATACAAAAGTTTAACTTAATGCGGACTTAAACTAATTTCTCAAGAAACTTTATATTGGAATTTTTCAAAGCTATCAATTTCCACATTATAATTTCTTCGGAGTTATAAAATTTAAAAAAATTTACAATATATTCATGGTAAACTTTGTTAAGTATCTACCTCTATAATATTGTGTCGAGCTTGGCTACAGGGGTATGTCATATTGTGTGCTCAATTCATTGTATTATTTATGTTCTATGTTGTGCTATGATATGATGTAATGTTGGTTAAATATAAACTTGTATCACTTTCGAGCTGGACAGAACCAAGGTCATAATATCATTTTTCAACTAAGTTTCATTCACAAATTATAACTGGGTTTATGCAACCAATTTCTCTGTTTTGGCAACCAACAAAACTGTTTACAAAATTTTATAGCTATATGGGCATTTTCTATATTTCAACTAAAAGGTTTCTGAACCAGTATAGACAACAATTTCGATTTCTATCACTTAATTTCGTGTAGCTTTCTTTAATTAATTTGTGTAACTACTTTGCATAATTTAGTATCCAATGTAACGTTATATCCAAATAACTTTGCTAGTTAATGATTTACGGTGTATACTATTGTTTACGGTGTATACTATATCGTTCAGTATTAATCTTTTGCTGCCATAATACTTTACTTATGTTCGTATTGATAATATGTTATATTACATTATAACCATTTTGCTAATGTTTTATAGAACTACTAGTGTTGTGTATTTATCTAAATGTGTATAACGTGTGGTTAACAGTTGATTCAAATATATGGGTTCTCTATAAGATAATTTCCCTTTGTATAAAAGTGAAAATTTTAAATACAAGTTTGACCTGCTCCTTAGATTATATACTCAACGGGGACGTTGAGGAATCGGGTCCGGGGGATGTCAACTTTTGGGCAGGTCCAACCTTGTATTTTCCTTCCTCATAAACAATATCTCATAAGTTTTGACCTAATTACTAAAATTATACCAATTTCATTATCCTTCCCTGGGGGATATCCATTCTCCCACAGGGGTGACTCCTATATCTATCCCCGAGGGTGAGAAAACTATTCAACTTTTATATTTTATCCTCATTTCCCACTCTCTCTCAATATATTACCCTTTAAAACCGACCTAAAATCCATCAATTTACAACTCCCCTAATTTCACTTAGATAACACATTTCTCTTGGCTTTATCATTATTTCCTCCCGGTGGGGTGGTTTAGCTAATTGTTATCTCTATTGTGTAGAGATAGCTATTGTTTTGGTACGAGAGTCAGTCGACGTATAGTGTTGTGTCGAGTGTGTATTTTTATTACTTTGTTATTCGACAAGTTGCGGAGTGTGGATTTGATTATTATGTTGCTGTTATTATACTTGTAGTTTTATTGTGGAATAGGGAGTTTCAATGTTTGGTTCTATTATCATTTTCAATACTCCGTCACCGTGTTAGTTGTTAGTTTCATTGTAATCGAAAGCGTGCCTAGATCTTGAATAATTTTTAGGATCTTTGATATCACCTTGTTAAAATCCCACAGTACTGACACACGCACACACACGCATATTAAATTAAACCTATAGGCTCATTCACAGTGACCTTGCAGGAGGTTACCTGCATTTCTGGACCCTGCCGAGGAGGCGGGTGTGTTAGGCGAAGTAAGCCCTAGCCGGGAATAAGGCAGACCAGAAAAAGGGCAGCCCATTCCTTAAACGGGAACCTCTGCGTGGGATTAGTCTTTCTACCTTTTCCGGCACCTTTTCACCACCCGTTGGACCCCAGGCTGCCACACCATGGGCTGCTCTATCGTCGAAGGCTGTGACATTGCAAACATTCCCTAGGGTGGGACATGGTTGTCGGAACTATGTCTTCGCGCAAGCCTCGCCTAGGGGTTGTCCAATGCACAGGCCGGGGAAATTTCACGCTTAGGGGGCTTGGCAGTTATGGGCCAACACCCACGTTCTATTTAGGGAAAATCCTGTGTCACTTGTCCCTCAACACTAACACTAACCCCTAAAATTCTTTGGTTTTTCAGATTCACGAATTATACGATTCATTCAGGTAGTACGATTTAAGGTACATGTATCCTGTAATGCATGATCGCACACTGTTGTTCCAGAACTAGTTTAAAATATAAAAACCTATAAAAATTGTTACAGGTGGTCGAATGGTGCGGGTCACCAACGCGTGCGCTATCTTTTGTAAAATACTCAAGGTGGCAGGGCCACGTTATCTCCCTAGCTCTTGCTCACTTGGCCTCTATTCGATAACATTGGCTAAATTGTTAGCGAAGGCTTTTGTTTCAACGGACTGTTAGATTCATTATTTTAACGGTGTTATTCTTTATCTATTTTCAGACGACCTGTAAATATTTATAGCTTTAGCGTTCTGGTGCAATCTTTCGACATTAATATTACGATCTCTAAAGGTAAAACCCAGATTTTTGTTTTATGCATAAATTGATCGTTCTGGGTAAAAGAATTTTCCAGTATTGCAAAACGAGCTAACAATTTTATGAGAAATCCCTCATAGCCCCAGTCTGTGTCTCAACTCTGGCCGCTTGTCGAGCTGAGACAGAGCTTGGATGCCTTCAGGACTAATATAGTTCAAACCTACTCTTATTTGACCATCTATGATGAAATTTCTCAATTCAAATTTTTCAAAATTATGCTTTCCAAAAAGTCATGCCAAAACTTATTCAAATTCTATTTACTATACGCTACAGGACTGTTACGCGGACTCTTCGCCGTAGTGACTTTTTGTCTAAAGCTTTTGCATGTTACATCCGAAACCTGTGTTCTCGGGCACGTTCTGGTGGATTCTAAGCTTAGCTGTACAATCAATGGTCTAAGTCTGCTTAGTTTGCAAAACATAATTGGAAATCAACTCGAATTGGCTAAACAGTTGTCTACTTTAATTTTTATGCGTTCACACGGCCTACTTAATTTAGTTCACAATCAAGCACCAGATATTGACCTAAACTCGATATCCCTGCCCGGGACAATGACATGTCTACCACTTGGAACTCGCGCAACTCTTATTCAGTGATAAAGGGTATCTCCGATTGCTGGTAGACCGGTCCATCCCTTTGGTGGCTCCTTTCCCCTTACCCTTGGTTTTACTTATATTTTTGGGTAAGTCTCGAACTCGCTCTGTATCTCCACCTCTTCCCCCTTGGCCACCATTGGAGATGTCGGTTACGTTTTGGTAAGAAACGTGCCGCGGAGAAGGCCGATAAACTCACAGGTACCCCCGTACCCATGTGCAGCTTTGCGCATTACAAGCCAAACAAAGTAAAACATTCTTTATAAAATTTGGCAAATCAGTGATTGACTGCACATTCTTGTGGCAGCGAAGGCTCCTATTAATTTGTACTAACTCATGCCTGTCTATGTTGTGGAATTTTAAGCGCACTTGACATCCAGTATTAGTTAGTTATCACAGACTGCTGTCTTATTTGACAGCAATGCAATGAAGAGATATCATATCTATTTATCAACCGCACTCACACTAGTGCCACCCATATTCTTGATTATTCTCTAGAGACTGCGATCGGGTCGGGCCATGTTCAGGTCGGCTTGAAATTTGCCCGATTTTGGGTCGGATTCGGGATAAGGATCACTAGTATTTGGTTTTGGCTATACACGCTTATAGGGAGGAGTATAGGGTGTTATGCTCACCCTGTGTTTCGGACCCCCCGTCTCTCGGCGCGAAGCGAAGCACATTTGCTAGTGTTTTCTGAAATTCCAAGCTGTTTTTGTTACGGTATTTTTCAGTCAAACATTAAAAATATTTGATTTTGCAGAGCCTGGAAACAGTAATAACAATCTTCTGCGACTCAGAGTTTCTTTTACCAGTCTTTACGGTCAGAGGCCATATACAGCTTGGCTATCGAAGACAAACATGAAAACTTAGCCTTTTACTACTGCACAAGCGTAATTGGATTATAAATTCGACGTCTAAATGAGCAGTTAAAGTAGCTGGTGAAGTGAAATTTCTTTGCTATTTTCATATACCAAGAGTTCATGATGGCTCCTAGCGAAGCTACCATGAACACTTGCTAATAGTAAGCGTCGTTATTTACGAGATGCCAACTAACGTTCAAAATACTCTGAAAATATTATTTATTTCATTTTTCTAACGCAAATTATCTTAACGTGCGGTTTCTCGAAAAGATAGATCAAGTCTAGAACCAAAAAAAAAATTAAGAATACGCGGATGTGTTTCCTCAACGACATCGATTCGACGGACCTTGTTTAGTTACTCGTGCCATTGAGTTCATCATAGTTAAATGTGATAAGTTCCAGGTACCACGATAGTAATTGGAAATACTTTACACTGAAAATTTGACAATTTAAATAATTTTGTGTGATATCTAGTAGATGACAGTAAAATTTCCAAAACATTTTATCTTATTATACTTGATGCCTTCTATCTATAATCGTTCTTCAATAGTTTGAGCGTTTTGTATTAATTAAAATTTAGACTATTGATCGCTTAAACATTTGCCGCAAAGTCACATATTTGTAACAGCGTACAATGCGGAACGATACGCTAACCGAGCTTCTCGAGGAGGTAGGACTTGCGCTCACGATCATAATAACGATGAGCGATATTTTTAATAATTCGTTTACGGTGTTTAGCCTACAAAAACTGCAATTTTATTTCTAAAAATGCCACACTGTTTGTGATATTTTCTGACGCTTAGAACTTTCTTAACTTACTTTGCTGACGGTATTATTTAAAAGATGGTATAATAAACTCTTTGTGCCTTGAATTAATTTGCATTTCGAATACCGGTGAACAATTTTATTGGCCGAATCGAGGTATCGAAACCCGAACCCATTGCGTCTAAGTTACGGTCATTAGATTTTTAGCTATTTCGATGCTATTGCTCAGATAATTTAACCCTTTAACGCCCGAGCCAGTGTGTGTATTGTACAATGTTTGACAAACTCAAGTCCGCGCCGCGGATAAAACCCCAATCGCATGCGTGAGAAGGGAGCACGCAAACCGCAGAGCGATATCGGAGCTGTTGTTCGGTTACTTAAGGAATTTCACAAAGTAAGCGAATAACAACGCGCGTGCAAACACAGCACGAGTACTTAGTTTGCGCATCGCGTTGCAGTATGGGTTAATGCCAATTGGTTGCGTTGGGGAAGAAAGGGTTAAGGTTGTTTGCAAAGCGAGCGAACAACAATACGTTTACAATCGTGCAGTACAGTGCAAATTTATTTAGTACAACGCCTTGAAACCTAACTGGTTGTTGTCGAAAAGCAGCAATCGTAAAATGATTCATCAATAATAATTTAGTTCTGTGCACGTCAAAGAAAATCCTCGTATTAAAACGCTATGCGAACATGTGAGACAACCTTACAAAATCAGGACTAAAATCTTGGTTCTAAATTGTCAGACGAAATGATTCAAGCAATGTGTATATATACTTGTTATCTTGTTTTACTTCGTCGAGGTCAGAACTCTAATCTCTGTTCCAAGTATTCAAGTTCAACAAGCTAAAATGTGATGGAAAAATTAAAATTTCGTATGCAAATTTACCTCGCTGTGTAGTGATTTTCAGCCTGCGCTGTAGCTGCTGCAACAACTGCTATTTTGTAGCATCAACAATGTTACCGTCATCTATATCATCCGTCAAAAAATATGAACAAACAATAATTAACAATCGTTCAACAAATCAAACGAGTGATTTCGGATTTAAATTTTACCTACAACGAAATACATTGTGTTTAGTGATTCGATTCGATTAACGTATATTCGATTTTTTTACAATATTCTTATAATCGAATTTATTAGTGGTTAAATAGTAGTCAAACCTGACATATTGGTTTTCTCTGTGTGGAAAACTGTGCAGTAACCATAAGGTTCGTTTCATAGTTTTATCGTGATTAAAAGGAATTTGTTGAAGCTTCTAATTATCATATTTTGGACATGTCGCCCTCATGATTTCACTGAAATCGATCAAAAATTCGACTTAAAATATCCTAGATTTGAAATTTTTATAAATTTTCGCAAAATTTTTCGAAATGCAACAGCCCTTTGGTGCAATCTTGTTTACTATCGTTTGCAATTTTTTGGTATTAGGACTCAAAAACGTGACGTTTCACAAACAATACTAAATTTAGTTATAAATAGGGTTGATTTATTCAAGAGTGACCGGCTGATTCCTCTACCCGGTACCGAACCAAACAATTTACTATATTCCTTGGGGTTGGCCCTTAAACCCTTTCGCCATTGCAACTCAAGGGCCACCCCGGAATTAATGTTTGCGGAGTTCAATGTCTTAATTTCTTAGTTTCAGCATTGTTGGATTTTGGTTCAGCCTCGACAGTGATATACTTTGCAACTCTATCTTTCTAGAATTTTGTCGATTTTCGACTTCCGCGTTTGTCAGTTAACCGTCTGTGAGAAAGTTGGGCATCGCTCGGATATCATGAGCGTCCATTAGCTCTAGACTTTAAGCCTATATAGGCTCGTCATCGTAAGCCTACACAAATTGTAGGCTTACGACTATTGGGGAACAATAAGGTCGGCTAAACTATTTGGTAACGGACTCGTTTAGGGGTTGAGAGTAACATGTGGGGTATGTCCCAGGTTCTGGATGGAGACCTTTGGACCAGACTGGACTTTCGAATTCCCGTTGCTTTTATACTACCCGTTGTGGAAGCTTGTGTTCCTTAAGGTTGCTGCACTGCCGAAGGCGGCGACATGCCCAGTTTCCTTGCGCTGGAGAAATGTTGACGGCCATAGATTTCGCGTGACGACACCTCGACTACGCGTACTGGTAACGCTCATGCTCTGGAGAAATTTTGCACGGGGGGAACCTGGCACAGCCTTCACAACAGTCCACACGTTATTCAGAATCCGGGGTTACTTCTTACTTGCTGTTATCCCTAGCCTCAGCGGTTACCCATGTGAGATGACCTAACTTACCTTATACTATTTCCAGGCGTAGCGATCATGACTATACTTAGTAAGGTATATAAAACTTTTACAAAACTTATAAATTTTTTAGGTTCAAAAGTTTCCCAATATTCCAAAAATTTATCTGTGAAATACTTTTAGGATATATTTAGAGTTTTCAAGAAAGCCTGGTGATTGACTCATAAGTTGCTTGACTTGCGCGTAGCAACCTAGATTTTTGATATTTTTTAAACCTCTAGTGTTATGTTATGCCGCGTATTAGAATCCAAATTCCACAACTAGTTACAGTTGAGGTTCGACTGGTAAAACTGATTTAGTAAAGATAGCTTTGAGCTTCTCTACAAACGCCTCGTCTAGTTAAACTAATGGTAGGAAAATTAGTCGAGTGACTTCGTGGACGAGTTGTCGCGTAGTGCACGATTTTATCAGGTTGCCAGAGTTTTGGAGGATGTAGTTCAAATTTTGCGTTGTCTAAGAAACCAAATCCACGTGTTACTGAACTATTGATTTGGTAATGAAAATAATATTCACTTGCTTTAATTCGAGCTTATAAATTTTATATTTCACTTGCTTATAAATTTGCCTTAAATATTTCCTTATAACCTTACCTTCATGGAAACAAAAATTCCAACTTCCAAACTGAGATTTTTATCAGGATCGTTAGTAATATGGTGGTGTTGCTACGGCACCTACGTCGTATATCAAAGCTTAGCTTAAAACTAAAGAAATTCATTCAGCAAACTACAAGTACCAAAACCTTTTAAGAGTCCGCCTCGTCGTACAGTACCTATAACTGCAGACGTAAACAATGGAAATCATTCATAAATGCAGATATTTTGGCTTACAGCTAAGAATCTGCTCATGCCGGAGCATGGATCATCGTGACAGCAATGCATACCCTAACTGGCATACCTAGGATGCTCGCTCCCTTTTCTTATGGTATCGCACCATTTAGTCCTTTGAAGTCTCGCTCCATCAAGATTCTTACAGGCAACCATCGTATCTGTCACTATGACGCAAGTTTTGGTTTATTAAAAGTTTTGCCCGAACATTAATCGAAACCCCAAGCTTCATCATAATAATAATTAAGCTTCATCATGTACAAATCGGTTGGTATTGCGCTGACTTTACCTGTATAAAGTCGTAAGCCTCGTCCGGCACGGCTAGCTTAAATTGTAGTTCATCTTACTTACTTTCAAACCCATACCTCCCTGGCATACTTAATTTTTCTCCCGCTTACCAACACGTTTCCATAATTTGTTCAAAATATTTCGAATTTCATACAGGCTTAATCATTTTGCCTCAACCCGAGGGACAACCATGCCTTAGGAACTCGCCCAATTTGACGAAAAGGTAACGCTACTGATAGCAGACTCATACATCTATTAGTGGCTCTTTTCACTTCCTTACTCAATGAACTCTCAACCTACTTTTAACATCGAATTCAAACTAAGAACATGTATTTTCAAGTTTAGAATAGTCTTTCCCCATCGTTTCTAACAGCCCGATTATTTGGAATTTCTAAAATAGGCCAAAAACACCGACCTTAAATGAATAGAGTACGGCCGGATACTACTGGACAGTGATTTAGATACATAATTTTGTTTGCAGGTTTATTGCTTTGCTCATGAAAGTATTTGCCTTTTACTGTAATGTTTGCTTGTCAATCACGCTCCGCCCGCCCGTTTGGATGTAGATGGGCCGATTCTGTACATCTTAGTGAACATAGGGAAAATGATTGATCGTATCTGGTCGAATCGATACACTTATCCTACGTGTGATACCAGCATAAGACAAGCGTATATAGTTACTTGACGAAGGAGGAAGAATATGCTGTACCTTATGTTTGTGACATCGATTGTATGCGCCTCGGACAAGCCAGAAAGCACCGTTGAGAATATTCAAAACCCTGGCCCCAAAACCGCCGCCTACTCTTTTTGGATCTTCTAAAATTAAACAAAATATAAAAAAATTTCATATTAAAATTATAACCCAAAAGGGATGTTATATTTCTTCTCGATGAAAACCTCGCGCCGACCAGCGCGAAGTTTTGTTATTTACGTGAATTTTTGGCATGTTTTGGCCACTGTCCATGTTGTACAATGTCGTCGCCGTTGTTTGCGTCGCAATAAGCGACATCGTTTTATGTTGCCAGCGCTGCACAGATGCGTTCTTATTATTGTTGCTTTATATATTGCTCTATTTTAAATTTACCCTGATGTGATCGACTTTGGGGGCGTGAAGGGACCACAGAAAGGTTTAGAAAAATCATGGGAAGAGTCAGGAGTATCGGGAATATCAGAAGTCAAGAGTCAGGCATTGGGACCAGCCGAATCTTTATTTTGACTAGAACGTTGGTGGCTCTTCACACAGTAGTGGTTTTTGTTTGTTATTGCGTTAATTTATGATTTTCGGGGTTGTATCGTATTTTATTTTTGCTTTTCGGCTTGGTTCGGTGGTTTTTCTTGTCTGTGCAGCTCGAACGAAGGATTTCCTGATCGATAGCTAAGGATAGGAAGGACGCAGACAGCTTAGAGGGCGTAGCAAGCGTCGGGAAGCCTGGGTATAGTTGGCAGTCGTGTTCATTTATACATATTTATGCTCAGGATTTTGATGTGTAAGAGTTGAAGCGAGTAGACTAGTATTTTTGATGAGTGTGTCGGGTGGGGTAGCCGAATTGAGGACCGAAGGGGATTGTGCATGACCTGCTGCACAAAACATTATTTGGATGTTTATCTCGGTGTAACAGCGTTAAACCTTTTTATTCCTGACCCTTAAAAATTGCCAACGAAACGCTACCTTCAAACGTCGGCTTGTAAGGGAGTGTTTCTCTTATAACTCTCTGTTAGCTTTTCCTTTCTACTCAGAGAACGATCTCTGCATGACCGGTGTGTCGGGTTACATATGGTCGAGCATAAATCGACCCACAAGCACGGCGCAAATAGGTTGGCTTGTGTGAACGTTGGTAAATTTATTTGTCCTCCAATGGAGTGCTCTCAATCGCACAGAAAACTGTTGGTAATTAGACACCTCTCCGTTGCATCGGTTCGACTTTTTCGCACAACGGTCGTCCAGCGATTTCGTAGATAGTAATAACGTCAACGAGTAGTGACTAAGTTTGCGTATTCCAACAAATATTCCTAGTAGAAAAACCCCAGAGAAAGAAAATAGGCCATATCTTGTGGAGCCTGAAGTGTTATCCACGGAGTGAAGGGAGCAGATCTTCGGTCGGAAAGGCCTGAGGGAATTCGATTGTTAGACTTTTAAAGAGTTATTACCGCTGGTGGAAATTGTATTTTGTGCAGGAAGCTCGAAGGGTATTCGCAGTGAAATAATTGAAATTTCTGTTAAAGCTACGGTAAAAGAGAAATCAGACCAGAGACGGGTCTACGGCAAAGATGGTGCATAGTTATACAGCTCCAGCGGACTCAAGCATATCTGAAAGATGATCTCAACTTTAGCGCAGGCTCCTTGACCCCACGAATAACTCGGACGTGTTGCCTTAAAATGTATGGTGCATAAAGGCTCACGTGTTTCTGAAATAATTCTAACTATTTTATCGTAAATGCAGTCATGGGTCTCTTTGTATCTATCGGGGGGCGGAACGTTATGTTGTGGCTGCAAAGCGACCTCAAAACAAGTCCGCTCGGCTTCGGTATGTCACCTGGTAACCCTTATATGTTCAGGTAAATTTGCAGTCCTTAAGGATGAGTAAACGTTGGATTTTCGTCGCAACATAGACACCCCTCGACTCTCAATATGTTGTCGCTCTAGGTAAGAGTTCAACAACATTTTAAGAGATCAAAATAGTTTTTATGACCCTCTAAAACTTGATAAACCGCTGATCAAGGATTTAAAGATACATGCACCAAGTCATGGCAGTAGTGACCGTGAGGAAATATTCAAATTTTCTAAGTAGATTCGTAGGAATTAGTTCATATTTCCAGTCGGCGTCTTGATACTTGAGTGTTAGTCTCGAGGCCTAAAAGTCTTGCAGTAGATTAGCAGCTCCCCCACCCCTCGCATACTTAGTAACCACTGCTTGCTGGTTCCCGAAACGTGCAGAGCGTGGGGACACCTCCACCATAAGAGTTTGCTTTGCACGTTCGTAGTGAAGGTCCCCACAGGAGGACCTTGCTTATTCTTGATCTTTTCCATTTTCCTCGCGCATACAGTTGTTCTTGTCCGGATTACACACTCCTGGCCATATTGCTGAATAACGCATACCCCGTTAGATGCTCAGTGTAGACTTGGCAGCAGGCAAGAGTGAGTGAGACCGACACGGTCGAGTATATATGTGCACTAGTTCCTATATTCGAGGTCGTGATGAGGTATATAAATTAAGGAATCATTCTCAATAGGTAGCCCACGTGTGGCGAAGCTGAACCAGCGTTTTATGGAATGCAACGAAACCGTGAAGCTGTATGGTCGATACGATTGAAATAATGGAAACTTTTGTGAGATTAACAGGCGTGACAAGTACATATGTTCATATTATCTTGTAAATATGTGCATTAGTTCCTATATTCGTGGTCGCCATGATGTATATAAATTAAGGAATCATTCTCAATAGGCAGCCCACGTGTGGCGAAGCTGAACAAGCGTTTTATGGAATGCAACGAAACCGTGAAGCTGTAGGGTCGAGACGATTGAAATAATGGAAACTTTTGTGAGATTAACAGGCGTGACAGGTACATATGTTCATATTATCTTGTAAATAGCTGAAATTCTCATCTAATTCTTACGTTTTTGTTAATGATTCGGGGTGAATAAAATATCCGAAGTGCTGATTTGTTAAAAAAGCGATAGTATCAGGGAATCTATTGTGGTTGGAGGAAGCGTTGGTGTTTATAAAAAAGAGGGAAATATCCAGGGGCGTCGCCAGAAATTTCCGCAAGGGGTGGCACTGAAAAATTTTGCGGTGGGCTCCTACAGGGTGGCTCAAAAATAGTAATATCCACCCACCTTTGACCGCCTCTCTCCAACAATGCTTGGAATTTTCGCATTATCGTGTAGGCACCACTAACTCAAATCAAAAAACACATTGAAATTCTAATGCAAATCGTGCTGCCTGCATTGTGCCTTCTCGAACGTCGCCTTGTTTATGCACTACAGTGACCAGTGGTTCTAGTCGGGAGTTTTTTAGGTCTTAATATGAACCATGGACTTGGTTGTCATAATGAAATATTGAGTGGGTCATCTCGCCTTTTTGCGGTTATACATCCAGGCCGCAGCAGTATTGAAATTTCTGCATCAGCAAGGGCGGACGCGGCACTCGGCTGTGAGTACTACTTTTTTGGGCCACCTCGTATATGGTCGTCAAGGCTACCTTACAGATGTTACATTTCAAGTATCTGCTCGAAGTTTGTTCACAATATTGACAGTTACGTATACGGAGGCGCAAGGCCAAATTTTTACTAAATAAAAATATAACGAAATGAAAATATAATGGCAAATAATGGCCGGTCTTTGCACACTAATTAAGTTCAGAATCACACCATCTGTAAAGAACCAGTTAATTTTTCGGTGTATTCTCGGAGCAAAGATAGCGAAATCAAGTTACTTTCTCGAGTACGCGTCATAGATGGTCGATAGTCTGTCAGAACCCTGGTCAAGGTAGAAAATGAACGCTCGCATACTGCTGCGCTAGCACCAAACACAAGACCTGACGCGTACAGCCTGTACACATTCTCAAAGATTTCCTTCATCGGGTACAACAACGCGACAATGTCATGAAGCGAAACCGGTTGTGTGAGGTCAACCTTCTTTAGGACGTAGTTCTTGGCAACCAGGAACACGTTCGACATCAGAAGGGTAATGGTAAGTCCTATTAAGTTGGCCAGTGCCTCGATATATCGCTGGGCAAGGAATGCTTCCAAACCGTCAGGCTTTGGAAATAACACTGTTAAAACAAGAAGGATATCTTGATTTCTTTCGCCAAACCGGGATTCCAACTCCGCCACGCACACGTCGATCGTGCCAAGGTACAACTGCCGTTAGATGGAACTGTTGTCTGCCGTTCTTGCTATATCATCGACTTCCAGAACGTTGCCTGCAGCAGCGCATCTTGGCGGAAGCCGCTCTTTCCTCCTAGGTTCAGGCTCTACGGTGTCATACTCATTGGTCGCCTGCATGATTTCGTCGAATGCAACATTCCCTCGCATTTCCTTGATAACGTCCAGAGTGCCCTTATCACATTGGCAGCTTTAGTCAGATCGCACGCCTCCCGCTGTCTATTACCCCAAGTCACTGTATAAATTTTGTGAAACAGGATCTTTCATCTTGTCTATATTCCACGTGGGCAGTGTGCATATGGTTAGTGCATAATAGTTCTGTGTAATAAGGCTGGCGTGGCCTAAAAGACGAACGGAGCAAAAAAAGAAAAAAAACGACAAAAAAAAAACAAAAAACAAAAAAAAAAAAAAAAAAAAAAAAAAAAAAACAAAAAAAAAAAACCAAAAAAAAAAAAAAAAAAAAAAAAAAAAAAAACAAAAAAAAAAAGAAAAAAAAAAAAAAACCAAAACCAAACCCCACAACCGCACCCAAAAAAAAAAACGTAATAAACCATGTTGTTGTTATGATTTGTGTGAACCCTCAGAGTTTTTTGTTATTTTTCACAGTTCAATCAAGATGTATAAAACAAGAACGATCATCCAGGCAACCCAATTTTTTATAACTACCCAGAGAGGATCTTAAACTATTGCAAGCTAAGTTTTTGAATATTGATATTCTATAAAGACAGTTGCAACAGACGAAAAACCGTTTATTACGTTAAAAATAATATAAATTTGAAGTGTCATTTTTTCCCTTATAAGTCATAGCGTTTGTCCCAATTGATGTGTTCCGCGACTGTGTTACCGCATTCTGCAGTGTCAAAAACGCCTACTACCCCAGTTAATAAATCCCCGTATAAATAAGACGAAAAACTGCTGAAATTTGGCTCCCAGATTTAGCAAGGTTTGCCCCTGTAGTGTCCCACATGGTTAAACGACATATCCGACATAGGTTTTTAAAACAATGAGACATATTATATTATCCCCGTAAATGAATTGTACACACTCGATAAGCAAGAAAATTATATGATCAGGAGTCCGTTAGAATTAGCGAAGTTAAAGCCGCGTGTCAATTTATATATACGAGAACAGAGAATGGTATTCCGTTGAAATCAAATTTTTCCGTCCTTGGAAGTGCACGATGTTACTGGAAACATTTGAAACTAAATACGATGCCGTCGTGCTATTATAAAAGTACAATGTACCTGCCTGATCTCACATTGCAAAAAATATATATTTAAAAATAAGAGCGCTTAAAATGCAATGTAATTAGCAATGTAATTAAAGATTATGCAAAAACAAAATAAAGCGTTTCCCTGATGTGAAATATTGCTACCAGTCAGGGTTGGGCACCGGAACAAACCAACGGAAAAAAGGTTTTTTCCGTTTTTTCCGTTTTTTCCTACCCCCCTCCCCCCAGGAAAAAATGGAAAAAAACTATTTCAGAATTTTGGAGTCGAAAATAGTTGGAAAACCGTTTTGCAACAAAATATTATAGCCTTGAACATTATTTACACCCTTTTAAACAGCATTTACATTTCATGCGTATGATTTATATGGTAGAAATGGTATAACTATGCCATCGACTAAATTTATAATCTTAGCATAAGCATAGCTTGCCTCCTCCACAGCATAAAGAACTCTCGCCCGATGGTAAATTTAAAATAAATAGGCGCGGTACTGAGTAGAGCCATGAAATTTGTATCGAGCATATGAAGGCAGTAAACTAGGCAGACACAGGCCAGGCACACATGCCCACAGATACATATGGGACGGGAGTTGGTTAGTGGTTACCCATAAAGTCAGCCCTCCCTCCAAGAAAAACCAAAAACCTAGGGATTACACCCCTTGGTGGTTATCCACCACCATCCTACTCCATGCACCGGTCTGTTTACCTGTGATAGATACCCGCAGGCATGTATGTTTAGTACCACTCATGTCACACATGGCACGCCATGTCATAAACTAAATAACTCGACTGTTGGATCGTTGAGTTAAACCACATACTCTATTGTGTTAATGCGCTTCCAGCATCACTTGCAGGGCTGGAAGTTTGACACCAGTTAAGAGTAAGTCTAACAATACTGAAAATTATAATGCCGCAATCGACAATTTTAAACGTTATCAATGAACAATACTATTGTTACAATAGTTTGTTAAGTTTTGAGTTGAAGATGGAATCATTGAACCATTGAACCATTGAAACCCGGTCTGAACAATCTTAATGTTATATTATGTGGTCAATTGCTCGCCCGCAAAATCCCAATTTAATCGCCTTTAGATAAATGCTGGGTATGCCATTATACTTTTGTAAGTCTGAGCTTCGATAGTTACCAAGTATGCGTATCTTAGCAAGTTAATTAAAAAATACATTATGTTTTGCTTCTTTTTCCATGCTAATTTTCATTTATATACATTTTTCAATAAATATCGCATTTATTTCAGTAGCCAATGCTTATATACTGTCATACGAACTTAATAACCAACCAGAGACTTTATATTTGTCCAATTACGGTGCATTGGCATTTAACAAAGGAATCCCAGCGCAGGTTCTGTCTCCAACGGCGCGACCTTTGTATCAATATTAAATAGATGAAGACGTGAGAGATGCTTTGCAGTATATATAATATACCAGCAGCGTTTTAACATGCTATCGCGCAAATACCATGCTGAAAAATATGAGTTTACGGTTGCCTATGAAGTTCTTTCTATGTGACAACATTGCAGTTTTAGACCTTTTTCAGTAATTAAGGCATTAATAATCAACAACGGAGATTCAATTTCGCATAAAACTGTGTTTACTGCTATTTTTCTAACAGGCTAACAAGTAAACAGCTAAAAATAAATTTTACTTTTTTTCCGTTTTTTCCGGTTTTTTACATTTTTTCCGGAAAAAAACCGGTTTTTTCCGGTCCGACTTTTTTCCGGAAAAAACCAACCCTGGTTGGCCACTGGTGCAGATTAAATGTAACATCACAAATAAGTTAAGGGAATTTTGATAGTGACGTCAGTACTACGATGGTCCTCCGTAGCGAAAGGTAACCAGATTACGCACGGATTTCCAAGCACATTTTGGGAAAGTTGGAGCACGCCGCAAGGCGCCGATAATTATCAACCCGACCAGGGTTATTGAATTAAGAAAACTAGCATTAAAAGCATGGCGAGAGTTGGATATCAATCTCACCAATGTTCAAATCCTCCAAAAGCATACGGTAGTTCGAAATAAGCCGAAAACATCAAATATAATACATGGAGGTTGAAATATTAAAATTTTAGGCGCTGGAAGGGAATATGCTATCATACCAACACATGCGAAAAACTTTACGAGGCAACGATGGGTCGGCTTTACTACCTGTGAGCAGGCTTAAAGGTTGGCAAATCTCCCAGGGGACCTTAACACCACTAGCGCGAGAGCCAAAGTAGGGGCCAGGCTCGACACCCTGGTAAAGCCACCCGCGACCTACTAAGCTAACGGTTTCTCTTAGGTCAATTGTGGGTGCACCGAAAAGTCTGGCACTATAGCTGAAAAGCGTGGTGCAGCTGGGATTTGTTACGGCTGAACTAGTGCTAGTACACCTAATCAGACCGGGCCACATTTTGATGTTCTGCTCTTGAGCTGAAGGGCCCCTTAACAATTCACAGTAATAATAAAGGACTGCAATCCTCCAATATTAGAAAGAACATAGCACCAAAGGAACTGTATAATTATACAGTTGCTGATAGAGCTTATTACAAACGAGTAGATGTGTTTACTTTTGCTCTAGCAGACAATTGTGCTATACAAAGTGTAATAACCGGTGACGAAGCTGCATGGCGCAACTTCCGAACACCATGCCTATACGACCCCAGCTATCGTAACCTCAAGGGTGGACCGTGAATACTAAAATTTTAATCTTATTCTTGCTCAGACCCAAGAAGCTACGCAGCTTAGCAGGCCGCAGGCGCGCTTCACGGGGTGTGTTCGGACCCCGCCCGAAGGGTTGCGCACGTGTCTAGTATCGGGTATGATTTCTGAGGTCCCCCAGGGAGGCTAGCACCGACACCTGCTCACAGGTCATGGAGCCTAGCCGCTATTTCCTATCTTAGACTCATCGGAAGTTGTTTAGTTCTATTTTAATGTGATAAGTGTTGGAATAAAATATGAAAGTGTCCCTAGAAATTTTATGCTGAAGTTGATTTACCTAGTTAAGATCGCGATATGCTCCGTGTTAGAGCATTGACCTATGTGGCCCCCACAGGGTTCCGACAAGCCCTGAGTGTTTAATGTCGGATTATCAATGGCGTGGCCTGCTTCCTCAGTAAATTCTATGCGAGAGCACCGGTACCTTGACCAGGAAATGTTTCAACTTATTAGGATAGAGAAGATCCCTAACCAATGTCGAGTCACGGTCATAAACGAGTCAAATTTTTGCTGATGTTTTCCAGTTATTTTATTTCCTAGTTCTGTCGGTAAAGCGTGACCGATTATGTTAGAAGGCCTTGCGCGCCAGTGCTTGTGACATTCTCGCCCACAAGCCATGACGAGCAGTGCCTGCTGGTCCGAGCGGACAAACCAGAACAGTTCCTATCGTCTCGGTAAGAAGTAAGGCGGTACTCGGTGTTTCAAGATACAACGTTTATTTAGAAAGATCAAACTTTATCGAGTGGACGAGTGTTCCTAAACAATTGCGGGGCGGGACGAGTAAGACGGATCGGGAAGCCTAGCAGTATCTAGCGGTGGTCGCTGCGGTTCAACACAATATAGGGGCATGGGACGTTAAAAAGAGAACAGGGGAAGAGCGTACAGATATCCGCCAAGTTGCGGAATAGGGGCGGTTATTCCTGCTTCGACTCAATGTTAGCGAACTACTCAGCTATGCAGCGCATTAAGTAGGGGCCCTAGAGTGTTTCAGAAAACGCTCCTTAATGCATGTCGCCTCAAGCGACGAATAATCGCCTACAGCGACGGACCTCAGGCGAGGATACTGGCGAAACGGGACGGAATTGAACCATGCAAACTCCACCACATG
>JASANE010026690.1:0-13553 GCA_030248225.1 Trileptium ribeirensis
GGTTACGATAGCCGGGGTCGTATGGGCATGGTGTTAGGAAGTTGCGCCATGCAGCTGCGTCACCGGTTATTACACCAGTAATTCCATCTGCTATGTCCAAATATATATATATATATATATATGTTTGGATATATATTTGTACATATATGCTTTTTACTGCCGAGATCAAATCTATTTGAACAATTTCGAAACTTGAGCAGAATTTATTTTAAAAGATTTGCTATTTTTAGATTAAAAAGTATTTGCTTTAGATATCTTAGCCATGGCGTGCCGTGCATTCAAAAATGTGTATACCCAACTATGACAATATCAAAAGATTGCAATTATAGTGTAAAAGTTTGAATAAGCAATCTGCACAATCATGCATAAAAATTTGTGGATACCAGACATGGAACTGGGTCACTGTCTCATGATGTGACCCACGGAAGGTGTAACCCAGTTCCCCACATGACAAAGTGACAAGGCCGAAATAATGACCCATCTGACCCAGTGACCCAGTTCTATCTCAGGTATCTGTCATGTTGACTCTGAAATTACGAAGGGCAGAGTGCTCAATATGACTACTCTATTATATTACGCACTTTCCATTTTTACGAAAACAAATGGCACCACGTATACCTAATATTCTTCCACATACATGTAGGTTCCGTGCCGGCGACGTAGCGCTGCACAGGCTGTACCACGTGGAGGTAATCCACTCACAGCCCACCGCCCTACAGCCCAACCAGCCACCCAAACATATGTGGAGCTTGGCCATAAAAGTGTTAAAATCAGAATTTTTAGCACGACTCTGTATGATAGTAATAGTGACGGCGACAGTAACTACCAACATGTAAATTAACGAAATAATTGAAATTAAGCAAATTTTTGTAGTTACAATACGGTGTTAGATGTGTACGGCTGAATAATGTTACGTCGGCTACTATAATAGCGCCCAGTTAAGAGATCTGTAAAGTTCGGCTAAATGCTATTTCGGCTATCGGAACTGAGCCCAGCCAAAGTACTATGTACGGCTACGTAACGCATCAGCTATTGTAATAGCGCCCAGTCAAGGGAACTGGTACATACGGTTGGGTATGCATCTGGTATCGTAACAGCGCCCTGTCAAGGAATTGGTACTTACTGCTGCGTTAAACGCTATGTCAGCTATTAATTATTGCTCCGCTCAGCCAAAGGAACTACTACGTGCGGCTGTGTATGCATCTGCTGTCATAACAGCGACCAGTAAACTATCATAACTGGAACCCGTATTCCTGTGTTCCCACCAATACAATGGGTTATATACATTATACTACATTGCCTGATCTTACAATAAACAGACTTTTTACACAAATTTTTAATATAATCCACATAGCTTTAAAACCTAAATAAATCAACGCTTGTATGAATTCACAGTGAAAGTGTTGAACAATGAAAAGCAGATTATATTAAGAAATAAAATACTCAATTTTACAGCTATTGTTATAATTAGTGAAAACGGAGTGTATTAGACAGCTTAAAAATTCGTAGTATAGGCACAACTGGGTCACGACCGACAATCCAGTGACCCAGTAACACACCGAGGTGGTGACCCAGTCACTTAGTTCCTCGACTGACCCAGTGACCCAGCTAAAATAGTGGCCTATTTGACCCGGTGGCCCAGTTCCATCTTTGATGGGCACATCGTAAGCCGTCCTAGAAATTTGTGGCATATATGCTATATTTTACAAGTATATAATAGTTGTGGCAGGGCATGTGCTATATAATACACTGAGGTAGAAATAAGAGGTAGGAATCAATGTCCTAAATAAACATCGCAAACACAAAACAACAAATCAACAAATTAGTCTTACGAAATCTTGGCAGCGTCAAATCACCGCAACTGCCATAGCCGTACATTCCGTACTTGTATCCGCCATAGAGTTCTTCTTCAGCGCTGTGGCTAAAATTATTACAGTATATCTATGCTGCGCATTTTATAAAAAATTGTTATAAATGTGTCTCAAGATAGTTGTAGCATGGACATGTCGTTCCCTCAATAATGATTTGTACGAACGGATGAACAGCTTACTTGTTAAAACTCGTTCGTTTGCCACAACCAAGGGTGCAGATATTTGAATGCAAGGCAAGGAAAATATTTTTAACGCCTATCAAAAACATACAGTATAATAATAAAAAATTTGAATTGTAGTTTAAAGATACCAAATTTCTGGAAATTGTCAAAATTGTCATCAAAATTTAAAAATATACCCGTATATTGGTGTATACAATGTATGCAAATATAACCCTATATATCAAAAATGTCTGTTTCTCTAGTAATTTTAATTGAATTAAAAAAAACTTTTTGATTCTAAATGTTTGAGGTAACGAATATTTTGTTTAAAAATAATATTCTGTGATATATATAAAATAATGAAATGTGTAATCTTATTAGAAGCGAACAAGTAAATGACCTTTCGAAATCTATATATTAGTTATGGTGTATGTCGTGAAAATGATATTTTAATTTTATTATGTGATCAGAAGCAACACAGAACCTAATTATTATATGAAAATATGGAAATTCCCAGTTCCACTGAGCGAAAACTGCAATTACATGGGTAATCTACGTGGTTCTACAGGTGTTTAGTACCACCGTAGATTACACACAAACTACACCAAATACAAAAATTCTGCACTGAGATATTAAATGGATATTCTATTTTATGAGCTTAATCCTATGGCCTTAATGTGTCACCACTTATATCGGATATAGTTTATTTCTCACATTATAACAAATTAAAAATGCTACACACTTTAAACAAATAAACGGCTGAACAGTACTCATTGCACAGCTTCTGAGGCCGACTGAGGCCTCATCTAACTGCGCAACCACTTAAATAACTTTTCTAAACTTGATTTGTTGGAACTCAAAAGAATCCTAGTTCTCAAATCTCCCTAGCCCGTTAAATTTTAATATAATTGTTGCCAACCGGATTGCGAATTCTTAGAATTGTGAAATTCGCTCTCTAACATAAGTTTTAATTTTTGCGTGAGGGAAACCCATTGTTTTAAACCCATTTTTACCCATTAGCCGTTAGGGAAGCCCATTTTTAATTGCGAATTCTTAGAATTGTGAAATTCGCTCTCTAACATAAGTTTTAATTTTTGCGTTAGGGAAACCTATTTTATAAAATTCTCAGAATTCCTAACTCATAACAATTTTTAAGATTTTACAGGAAATTCAGCACAAATACATATACATTTGCGCTAATGTAGCCCTAACACTTAAGGCACCCAAGAGCTACACCCAAATAAAATAGGTAACTAAACTATAGCCCCGGCACTCAAATTGTAAAATTTTAGGCTGTTTTACACTCTCTTAAAGTTATAATTTTCAAGAATAAATTAATTCTTATGATTGAATAAAGTACAGAAATAACAAAGGGGATGAGGATCGCAACTTCTTTTTGGGACCAAATTTGGTATGAATAATCTACAGCGTACCCTATCGCATTTGTTGTTAAAATTACATTTTGACCCAATCATCCCCCTGCCAGCTATGACCACAATTATACAGATTATATTTCTTTAAGCTTAGCATGCTGGGAATTTTTGAACAGAAAACAATAAGTTTTATGGTTTTTATATACAGGCTCATAAAGCTATACACACAACTCAATTAAACATACACAGCTTTCACGTCGCTTACAAAGAATATACAACAGCAAATCTTACACATAAATACACATATCACAACAGCGCAAGTAATAAACACAATACTCAGCGAACACACACACTAGACAACAAATAAACAGATTTTGTTGATGACGCAAAATAACAATTTCCATAGAAATGTTTCTCATAAAACATTATTATAAAACCATCATTAATAAAAGAAATAAGCTCAGTCCAAAGTATAGGGTGTTAACCAGCTCTACAAGGCGATATTATTTCATAATATGTTGCATTTACCAACACTTTCTTGAGTAGATTAGAGAACAATGTAGCATCGTTGAATGATACGGCTGACGACTGACTTGCAGTGGTTTAACAAAATCTAGCGCTTCTGATTATACCAACACGGACGGTGTATCGATATGTTTCGTTTAGAGCTAAGCAAGCGCTATGTCAACGAACGATAATCATTTCTGCATCGTTTTCTTTGAGACTGTTTAGAGGAATATAGGCCATTTATGAGTTCTTGGCAATGAGTACACAAACTGATTTGGACGTCACTTTTTGTGGCTATGTATTGCATATGACACAAAATTTTGCAATGATCTGTCGGAAATATTACGTTTCTGAAAAAACCATACTAGACGTTACTAAACCAGTCGTTATTTAGCAGCGTCGAGAACGAGGACGCTCAAAAAGACAATATCTATCTGCTACCTACGTAAGGAAATTAAATAGTTGAAAGGATCCACGAGTGATCATACATCGGACCAGACGTGATTCGAATCAGGGCCTCTAGCTTGCAAGACTACAGCGCTACCACTACACCATAAATGGTGTTCAACTACGCTATATACTCTAGCGTAGGGAGATGCTATATAGTAAATATTGCTATAAAACTGTTGTATAAATATGTAAATGTCGAGTAGACCTGTACTATATTACATGAACAATATTAGCTGTTAATAGGTCAATTCCAGCTTTTTAGGAATCAAAAAGCTTGCTAAGAATGAAAAAGAATTATGTATAGGCGCGAAACTAAAATAACTATTTTGATGCCAAATTGTAACGCAAAATCCAACGACGGTTCTTTTCGGCGTTTTTGTTTGCTCATTTTGTCTTGATTTTATATTAAAACTATAATTTTAATCCGAACCTAGGGTTTAAACTAACAACCGCATGCCTCTTACATACTGCATACATCAGTTAGTGACAATTATTTAGCTGTATGCTTGTAGTACAAAGTCAGAACAGTTTTAATTAAAATCCAGACAACTTCATATATAAATTGATAAATAACTGTGTTATGTTGTAAAAAATCGCACAAACCAAGCAAAAAGTGTACCATCGGGTCAAAAGCGTTTAAATATGCTTCGAAACGTAGGATTTATAGATTACTTAAGCACATAATTTTAGACAAATGTTTCATTTTGAAACTATAATATTCAAAAAATTGTGTTTAAAGATAACTTACGTTTACAGCAAAACATTGCCACAAAAATGGCTGTGCAGAATATGAGTCAAATCATAACGGAACAACAAGATATATCACTTTATAAATAAATCTTTCTTTTAAGACAACTAAAATTGAATGAGCGCATAACTGTATAGAATTCTCGATGCATGTATTTTCGTTCGTCACTTAAGACAATCAAATGTTGTCAGGACATTAGACATTTTTCGGTTTCTCATACAACACAGCGAACTGTACACAATATGACTTCATTTCATTAATGTTAGACATGTTATATATCTATATAAGTTTTCCTGCAATTAAGCACAATTTTGTTCTAAGTAGCCAAGTTTATTTTTCCATTGAAAGCTTTGGTTGCACAACCTCTTGTGCCAATTTTGTACTCATCGGCAGCTAGTGATGTCAGTTTGTAATAAAAAGTTAAGCAAAACTATACTTTGGTGTTGTTGCTCTTAAATTCGGAAAATGAACAAACAAAATTGATAGCCCAAATCAATCATCCCAAGTTGACTGATTAATTCATATAGGAAAATTATTACACTAAGGAAACCAAACGAAACCATAATTGTATGTTTTTGAATAAACTAGGAATCGGTGAACTAAATATCTAAAAATGGAACCAAGTCGATGAACACTCTTAACTAACTCAAAACAAATATATACCTTCTCCGCCGCAATAAACCATGCCGCGCAGCGAGTCGTCTCTGTCGCCGTACAATTGCCTCGCGTTCGATATCCGACTCAGTTGCACTTCCACTTCGCGTCCCGTAGTATCTGCCGTAGCGATAGTGTGAGGTTGGACCATACAACTCTTGCAGACGTCGACGTGTCTCTGATGTTAGACCTCGTGGAAGAGTCGATGCAGCCCACGACGTCGAGTTCGAATATTGATCGGTACGATATGGAGCTCCTAAAAATAGAACGAGTCTCAAACAACAGTAATTGCAAAACACATCACACTGGTCAAACGAAAAACACTACATCATTTTTTAAAAAAAAACTTTTACATCAACATTTGAAAAGTTTGTTATGTCTTCGATTTAAACATTCTATTTATTTTAAGATTTACCGAGCATTAATTAGAAAAAATTGTTTTCAATTTTCTAGCCGCTAAAGATCAAAGACAAATACATATTCTAAAATCATGTGCTGTGTCGGAGCCAGACATGCGTTTCCAACTGGTACGCCAAACTCCTCTTGTAGATAATACTAATATTGTCAATTCTAAAACTAAATTATAAAGGTGAAAGAGCAGCACTTCGACATGTATTCCATTTTGAAAGACACGCCATAAAACGGGAAAAGTAAGTATTAAAACTACAACAACGTAATTAGAAATCTATATGAACCAAATTCCACACAATATATATCAATAAATAAATAAATCATTGAGTACGTAGATATAATACCTGTTTGTGGATTGACCACAGGTAAGGCACGTGTTCCAGTCAGTGGCACGCCGGCGGAATCGTAAAGACCGGAAGTAGTAATGGTCGAAAGTTGGGCCGGTGATACCACAAACGTCGGTTCAGCACCTGGCAACGGAAGATTTGATAATTATAATACTGTAAAACATGCAATTGAATAAGCAATGAAAGCAGTAAAAACTGTGATACTGCAATTTCGGAAAACTAAAGCATTTATATTCAAACCATGCATGTCGATAGGGGAGAGGTGGATCGTCCACCTGATGCCCGAACATTTCTCGGGGCCTCGCCGAAAACACTTTGCCTCTGAGAGGCAGCCTTAGCCTACCCCTACCCCGTTCTGGGTTACGTAATTCCCCCTACTCATTAGCTGAAGGCGTGTGAAAATTTTTGGCAAAAATAAGCAAAAATCGTGGATGGAATGGAAATAATTGGAGAAAAATTAATCGATATTGGGAGGGGGAAAATTAAATGGTATAAATAAAAGAAAATTAGCTAAAATTGAAAGAAAACTGACAAAAAATACAAAAATTTGACGCCACGACGATGTGAAATAGTTATAGATGCTACACGGCCTTTATTCGTAATTTTAGATTAACGTGAGCACTACTTGAACCTGGACTTTATGACTGGTCCATATCATTGCCAAATTAATGGATTTCCGGGACTTTGCTTGCTAAATCTCAGCTAACTATCAGCGTGTTTTCGTCGGCTATTCAGCGTGCTGAGAGACAAATATGAAAACCTTTCTAAAACGAGCCTGGATGAGAATTTGTGTAAACTCTACATTATATCGGGAAAATGTCATTTTAGCAAAGCTGATAATTTTTTGTCATTGGTGATTTATCAAATGACAACGATCACGACGACTAAATGATTCGGAATTTTTTGGCTGATTAAAACATAGTAAACCATTGGGTCTACCAAGTACCAAACACAACCATTATAAATATCTAGGCATCTTTCATATATTTTTGTGGGTGCAGATAAAGGCGTTAGGAAAAATTTCGCAAGTTTTAGCCGTCGACATTAGGCTGGTAATCAATACCTGATACAGAAGAATAGCCACTGTAAAACTAATTTGAGCTATGTAGCATACCTAAGTTAGAGTTATTCAGTCCCAGGCATGATAATATCATTTTGAGATACCAGAGTTTAGTAGAATAGAACAGTTGAATTGTGCAAAAACATAGAAATGCCGCATTTATCTGCTTTACACGTGGAAGAAGGTTTACATACCACAATAGGTAAAGTATACAGATATAAAGAAAATTGTAAATGCTACAAAACTGTCATTTACAAACAATAATTAAGCATTATGCGTGAGTAAATTTAAGGTGACCCCAACAACTGTCCTCATCTGTAATAACCGGTATCAAATAGCAAACCCTTGTTACGGAAAAAAGGCCGAATTTCATTTATTTTTCGCTAAACAAAAATTAGCAAAATGCCAGAAATTACACCTCGTGTTCGAACAGAATTTTGGCGTTTCCAATTTGCAAAAAACCTTGTTCCCTATTTCCTAATCATTAAAATTTAGATTATTCAGTGTTCACGATCAAATTTATTACAAAATTAACGTCACATGCAAAACGCTCATATTGTTAAGCTCTTGGTGTTCGCGAACAAAACCCGTTTAATTCAAATTCGACAAATTTTCATTCTCAAAAATTTGTGTAATTTTTTCTTAAATGTTCGCGAGTTGAAAAAATGTTGAAAAAATGGCTAAGTTTCAATCGCGAGTAGCGTGTTCGCGAACAGTTTTCAATTTACCAAAAAAAGCGTTGCGTAACAATTTTAATGCAAAATTTCAAAATATGATCCTTGATGGGGTCAAATTAGGTTTACTGCAGCATTAAAGTAACACGTATAATAAGCTTTTAACAGAATAAAGACACTAGTCTCCCTTCACTAATTATTAGGTGTGCACAACAATCTGTGTTTTGCCCTTTCATATGTGCCGTGATTCGAGCTGTTAGTTTTTAATAGTACAAAAATAAATAATTTGTTGCGTTGCAGTTTGTACCACTGCACAGAAAATTACTCTATTCAAAGAAAAAAGGCGGTGCACAAAGACCTTAGACACATAAGATTCTATAGGGAGTTGGGAAAATGGTTGGACCCCTAAAGATTCCTAAGCCGTATTCCTCGTGAGCCTGTCATGGGGCCTACGGCCCCATGACACACGGATAATTTTTGCAAATATGGCACAACTACAAATATTTTAATGGACATTTGGATAAAATGGGAAATCTCATATCGACGGTCACTGGGCAGCTATGCCTTAGCGGTTGGTTATAAAGGTTGCTTTGTCTTACCGGAAATATTCATCGATTGCGTAATCGTAGGGACATATCCGACCACACCACCGGTTGATGTTGGCATTGACGGTGCTGGCGGTAGTGTACCCGTATTAACAATACTTGTCACCGGTGTTGCCGTATACTGATGATGCTTCCCAAGATACGAATTCTCCATTTGAAGCAATGTCGGTCGATCGCTTCCGACTAAATCAAAAATAAATAAATGTGAATTATAGTTTACGTATATGTCAAGCATTAGTTTGATGATGTCCAGATACGCGGCGTAGGAAACTTGATAATCCGAAAAACAAATAGTGCAGGGGTTCTAGATCCAGCTAGGAAATACTGTGCACCTTAAACGTGAGTTAGTACTCGTTTTAGAAGTGATTAACTTATATTAAAGCGGACTTAATTATACGTATGTTTTATTCTGTTTCAAGCATAACTCAATTTCGCAGAATTTATGGCCGCTATGTTATTGAATTAAATTCGCCTCGTGGTATCCGCCTGACAGGTTATCTTGGGATATGGTCCCCAGTCAAATATTATATCGCTCTCACTTATTAAGTCTATATCTTATATAGGAAACCGAACTGTAAAACGTGCATGATACGGGTATACGTACTATTTTTAAGATGCGCCGTCAATAACAGTCAGTGTCAAACCCGAGGAAGAGATCGCGCTCAATAATCCACTTCGGTTAGTCGCCTTCATAAGTCCACATCCTAAAGACATGGTTTTAGAAGCGTATGTGACATTAATTGTGATATATGCGCGATGATACCACTCACTGGTTAGATAGCTTTTATAAGCGTTGAACTCAGATCTAGGGGTGCGCAGTTAGTTACTCGAATTATATTCAGGTTTTTAAAGAAGCAATGCTCTTGTATAAGTAAAATCAATTCTACTAGAGCCAATTCTTGAGAATAGAAATGCACCAGATTTGATTCCATTTACAGCCTAAATCTTTCCTTCTCAGATTTAATGTATTTCCTACAATTTTGAACAAACTTTTGGCCCAAAGGCAGACTGAATCAGGTTCGCTTGGCTATCCGGCTTGTACACTAGCTACTATGCTATTTAGAAGAGTTGCTCACAATATTAACGAATCTCACATTGCGGGAGAGTAACATCGCTGCTGCATACATGGGCCGCACGACAAACGTGGTAATGCAACTCGCAACTTAAGGTTTAGTGCTACAAATGTGTCACTTTATGCACGAAAGGGTTCCACTTCCAAATGCAGACTTAGCGACATTGTAGTGAAATAAAATACATGGCTAGCAAACGAATGGTATTGATTTGGTATAGAAAAATCAAAACATGTCAATACGGAATTTCAAAAAGCAAAATAACTAGAGAAAACTCCTCGTGCCTGTTACTGACTTGATGTCAGATTTAACTGACAATTCCAATGCGTAAAACAAGTCCAACTGCGGTGTTTTCCGTAAATATTTCACACGTTAAAGCCTATTCTACAGCGAAACTTTAAAACTGTTTTTCTATACGTTCGGAAAACTTAATAAATGTTTCGAAAATGAGTCGCGTGGAAACATCTCTTTGGTTTTTTATGTCAGATGTCATTATGTATATACGTATGATACGGTAGGTATGTATGTTTGATGTAAAATACAAACACAGCACGCATGTCACATCTGGCTTTAACAGAGTTGTAGGACCAAGTGTTAATTTCATTCTAAACACATTTTTGAGACAAAACAGTTCCATCTGGATGTTGCAAACTCGGTTATAATTTGTGCTACATCTGGAAATAGTTTTGAATCTGGGGGAGGGAGGCTGAAATGGAAACAACTAACAATTTCTTTTTGGAAAAAAGCCATAATTTGCAGAATAAAACGCTGTCGAACGAAACTGCGCACATAAAACAAGTACAATAAAATGTCCAAAGAAGCGTCAAGCGCGAGATAAAAAGACTTTAGCATGTGACTTTAGCATCAACTTTGAGTTAGTTGCATCAACCCATAAGAACACAGAGTTTTAGGCTCTTGGGCTTCAAATATTGAGAAACGACTAGCATTTGATTTAAAAACCATGCATAATGTGTAACCTATAAAGTGAAAAAATAATGCTTCTATTCTTACCGACCGACTCCGCTCGACTAATATTCGGATGGAAAATGTAATATTTGTCGGAAGTAACCGAATTTGGCGGTACAACTGACGTGAAAACACCTGAGACAGGAACATAGCTTTGGCCATCTGAGCTAACTACGACAGGCACTGTTGCAGCTGCTGATGTATAAGGTACTGAGTAGCTATACTGAAAATAAAATAAAACACCAATAATACATACTAAGCGCCTCAGTCGACGAATTTTTAACTATGGTTACAATTCAACTGTAGTTGCTTTAAAAACCAAAAACTGGAGACCTAGCTGAGGAATAAACACACATTACTGTCACAATATATATTAATAAACAAATACTGCAAACATGCTTGTATCATCGGCATCCCACCTTTACATCGGAGATAGCCAAAATCCATAAAACACACACCGACGGGACTATATATTTGCTGCAACATAGTATAATGGGCTATCCATCATTCCAATAAAGCTGTAGGTATGGTACAAAATTAACGTATTTTCCTCGAATTTACTAAATAATATAAAGTGAAATATAGTGAAAATACAATAAAACATCAACACATAAAGAGACTTCGGTAAAAAGAGAAAGCCAAACATGCCTAGTAGGGCCTCCGATTTAATAATTTTGAGAGCCCCGAAATAATCAGCAGGTCTGCTGTAAAAGCAGATCGTAGCTTCTATCGATGAGAGACAAGTTATCTAGGCTTGAAATCTTTTAGACAGACGTTAATTCATTCTCTGAATAAAGATCATTATGATCGTAGAATTGAATTTTGTGAAAAATGGCTACTGCGTTTCGGCATAGATCTGGATTTAGTTGACGAAGTTATTTGATCCAACGAAAACAATTTTAAACTGAACGGCCACGCTAAATGGCATAATTGTGTTTATTGGCATGCAGAAAATCTTTATAACACTATCGAACACCATATGAATGCCCCTAGTCTGACAATATAGTTCGGCATGTAGTCTTGTGGACTTTTTGGGCCGTTCATTTTCAATCGTACTTAGAATGCAGGCAACTATCTAATGTTGCTGCGGAATGAATTCTATTCTAATATTCAACAGGTAGCTAATATTGACATGGTTCGCGTTATGCAGGATGGCGCGCCATTGGATAGACGAAATCTTCGCTGACCGTTGGCGGGCGTGCCGAGGCAATGTCGAATTGGCTGGACGTTTTCTTGATCTAAACCCTCCTGACCTTTTTCTGTGGCAGTATTGATGGAAAAGGTATACAAACGCAAACCACAAGAATGGCTGTGCCTGAAAGAGCCTATATCGCATGAGGTCTTGCTTCTAGAGTTTGACATGGTTCGAAACGTCTGCCGAGGTGTGCATTTTCGAATGGAAAAATGCATTGATCTTGGAGTCGCTCAGCTTCGCAATTAAGGGTAATTGTTATTCATCAAAAACTAAGTTATATATGAGAGTACGTGCATACCAAAACGCCTTTAAATATGTTTATTATTTGGAGCACTTTTTTACTTTAATGCTACTTATGAAAAACCATGTACATATTAGTACGCGCAGGACGCTATAATAGTAGTAGCGATAAACAGAGTGCTCGTAGGGATGAGATTTCCATCCCCACCCCATCCCCATCCCCATCAAAAGTCCACGGGGATCCCCATGGGATCCCCATCCCCGCCAAATCGAATTAAGATCGCTGCCGATCCCCGTTGGAGTTTTTATACCTTTTCAATGAGTCAGTGTCAGACTTTTAGAATAGAAAGCCAGGGTATTGAAAACAATTACACATATTTGGAATCAACTCAGTGGTGCAATTTGGAGATTTCTAGAGTTTTGTGCACCATAACGACGTGCTGCGTGCAAGTTAAATGAAGTTCACGTATCTACAGAACGCATTTTCCCTCCTTATGTGGTGGAGAACTCACTGAATTCAGAGATTGGGGAAGTATGAGTTTCTGAACAGGGCCGCTCTGTTCTCTCTCCCTCTATCTCTCTCTGGGCGGGAATATGGTGGAAATGAAGGAGTCTGTGAGCAATGACAGCAACATTAGTACAATAAATCCTTCCATGTGTACAATGAATGAAACTCTACTATGGTCCACGGTGGGCGAACCCACGGACGCCCCATCGCCATAGGGACCACGCCCTTTACCTGAGCAAAGTACAGCCACGGGCCCCAGTTTACCTGTCAGATACGAAAACTCTCTCCCAAGTCGTAGCCAGACGATCTCCAGAATGACATAGAGCCAGGCAATCAGTAAATTTGCCTATTACTTTAACATTGGAATCTCCAATCAAAAACGGCGCCATAGCATAAACCAAATAACACGTAAATAGCAAATCAAGCAGGGATGTGTTTGCGCAATACAAAACAACGTCCTGCAATAAAATTATGTCCAGTATTACATTGAAGCAAGCATATGACAAACATCTATAGCATCACCAATTTCCCACGCTTATTTTGTTTTGATCTTGGTGTTCGATTAAGATGGCCAAGTTTTTTGACGTTAACAAGGGCGATGTTGAAAAGCTATTAAAGCGGTCTCGCGCTGTGCTTGTTGATGTGCCAAAAAGCTTGATGTTGAAACCAGTGGACAATGTAAAAGCTATAAAGCTCACAATGCCGCATTCACG
>JASANE010026694.1:0-16610 GCA_030248225.1 Trileptium ribeirensis
AAAGTTAGAAAGAATTTGATACTTCCCGGGTTAGACGTGGAGAGGGAATAGTGGTACGGTCTCTTTGGCCTGTGAGCAGGTGACGGAGCCGACCTCCCTGGGGACCTCAAAGGTAGTACCTCGTAGACTACGTGCGCAACCCGTCCGGCAGGATCAGAACACATCCTGTGAAGCGCTCCTGCGGCTTGCTAAGCTCCGTCATTTCTTGGGCCTGACTCGCGTGGGAAAAGACATTCGCGTGATTGAAACCCATCAGGTCCGCCCTTGAAGTCACGATAGCCGGGGTCGTATGGGCATTGCGTCTGGGAAGTGCGCAGTGCAGCAGCGTCACGTCGATATTACAAATATATTATTCTAAAAATAAACATATAATAATTATATAGATATATAAATAACTGGGAATAACCGGAACCGTCCTTTTAAACCGGATCAGGAACATGGTCTTCGAAACTTATATATAGTAACCGTTTAGACAATGTTTATGCTAGGTTGGTTAACCAGTGCGCCTCAGCTGGATGATGATGAATTTCTGATTGTAATGCTGTACGTAAATGAGACAAACTGTGATACTGCTCGTATAGTTTCAATGAATACGGTTGATTACCAAGAATGCAGTTTCTGGCTGCGTTGCACATTTGTTACTTTACTCCAATATAGATTGATTTACAAAGTTTGCAAGCGCGCTAGTTGGGTCTTGACGCAATTTATGTTAGCCCAGCTTACATCTAAGTACTTCTACATAATCCCATACGTACCGAGTTGGGGACCGGTTTAGTTCTAACATACACCGTAGACATCTGACTGGGTAAAATAGCTGCAACAAGCATTGGCTTGGCTTTTTGTTAACAAACTCCCGCAGGGTAAAGATGAAAAATTCCTACTGAAATTTCGTCCTACTTACGTGTCACATGGCAATTTGCTGACTTAATTTTTTGTATGGTTGTTTTGGAACTTGATCATTTTGTATATATATTATACGTTTGGATCACAGATGAAGCACAAACGTGAAAAATTTTAATCAATATTATTTTTAAAACGAAATTCCGGTTCCGGTATGATTTTTTGCCTTTTACCGGAACCGCAACCGGAACACGATTTCCGCCAGAACCGTAATTCCGATCCCTTTTACCGGAACCGCAACCGGAACACGATTTCCGCCGGAACCGTAATTCCGATCATGATAAATAAATATAATTATAAATGATACATTAGGTAAAGGGAAGGAAAAAACACAAAATCCCATCCTAAGGCTCCCAACATAAAAACCATGCTAGACCGACCTGGGACAATGCACTGCACAGTATAAATTTTGGGGTTTGGTTGACCCTCCCACATTGGTACCCCTGACTAAAATTAACCAAAAACTAAGCGAGGCTGGGTCGCAAGTGCAACAACCAGAGCTTACCTTTCGCTCGGTTGGCTTTTAAACAAAGTTCAGCCTGTCCGTTATTGTAGGACGTATACAGTATATATAGCCAGAACTACCCGTTGTCCCCTCTCAACCTCGTGGAGGTAGTGGGTTGGTTTTTGAGATAGGAACGCAACTAGGCATAGGCAACTTGTTTTCCAAAATAATGGTTCAAGTTTCGATATTAGTCTGGAGTTAGTTATAACCAATAATGATCGAAATACAAACAAAAACAGGTTTTAGGGTCCATTGCAAAATCTGGTACCAGCGTTTCGCAGTTTATATCTCGCGACACCAAGCTTCCTGAACGCACTTTCCAGAATGATAGTCATCCAGCTCTACAGCTTTGCACAACATCACTTTTTAGGGGACCACTCCCTGATCCGCTTTAGTGACGACAACTCGATTTTCAGAATGTAGTCTGATTTCACTCGCCTGGTTAAGTATTGCTTTCAAAGAATCAATGGTGTATATAGGTTTTTAGGTATACTGAACACGTTGGTTCGGTGACTCAAAGTCTAACACGAATATCTTATGCCTTTTCCGTGACTTTCGAGTGGTTTATTAGTTTGTTTTCAGTTGGTTGGTTATTTAATTTCCTTCATGACTATGTCGTAATTTGAGCAAAAAAATTCATATTTTATACAAATATTCCCAAATTTCGGCTTTATTCTGAAAAAATTAGCGTTAACTATAAGTTAAAAAATAGTGACACTTAAAAACTGTTCTTTACAACAATCTTAATTCTCAACTTAATGTAAGATAATATATATACCATAAACATTGGAGCTACAGAAAAGAATAATATCTCAGATAAATACATCATAGAATAGAGCTACAGGAGTGAATAGCAAAGTCTAGTATACAGTTTTTAAAATTCAAATAAAAATTTCATTATATGGTTGGTTATATCCAGATTATTCGATATAGCTCCCACTATTTTGCCCGGATATACGGATATGGCAACCCATATCCCTGTCTATCACTACTATGTATACCGTATGTTTTGATTTCTATGAACAGTATGAAATGACAACATCGGTAAAAATGGTTTCTATACGGCATTAGCCTGTTAATAACCATGATACTGACAGCAACTACAGATTATAACCCAAAGCAGCAGCCTGGTCCGCCGCTTCGTGAACCGCCATTAAAGATCCGATTACTTCTGCAAAGCGAGGTGAAAAACAAACCTGTTACACGTGGGAATGTTAAAGTACGTCTAAATTGCAATATATACATATATATATATATATACAAATTATGTATATATATGCACACATATATACACCAGGGAATAACCGGAATTTTGATACTAGCGAAAATCGTGTACCAGTTGCGGTTCCGGCAAAAAGCAAAAACCATACTAGTAGGAATATTTCACCCTGACCCTGAAGAAGTTCGTTAACAAAGCCATGTCGATACTTGTAGCAGTTGTTTTATCCATCCAGAAATCTGCGGTGTGTGTTAGAATTAAACCGGTCCAACTTGATATGGATAACAGAGTATGGTTTATTTAGAAGTACTTAGATGTAAGCTTGGCTAACATAAATTTCGTTAAGCACCAGTCAGTGTGCTTGTAAACTTTGTAAATCAGTCTACGTTGCAGTAAAGTAACATATCTGTAAAGCAGCCAAAAACTAATAATTTAAAGTTTCCTACGGAATTACATATAACAAGCGTATGTTTATTAAAGGCGGGATTGGGGACAGGGCCAAAGTGTTTAGTCTACGCTCCATGCGGTAAAAGCCCATTCGGCTTGACGCAATTTACGCAAGGCAGTAAAGTTGAAGGCATTTTTTGCTCTGGGTGTCCAAGAACGACATATTGATCGATGAATAAAAGTTATTAGCTTCCTCGGTCTTTTCAATGTTCCAGAGAGCGATAATATCACCGCAATACATTATATAAGTTTAATGTAAAAGTTGTTGTTAAATCATTTAAATCCATTGTACCTTCATTTCTTCCTTCATCTGTTTTACTATTTTGCTACTACAAATATATACAAGTTTCGACGCCTAGATTCGGTTTCTGGTTGAAACGGACGATTACGGTAAATTTCGCTGCCAATTATTCCCTGCGTGTTAGTATACAGTGGCCACGAGCGCAATATTTAAAAGAACGATTTCGACTTATACCTGCTGCACACATACCGAAGCAGTGGTCATGGTTAAGGCTACGCAGGTTGGCCCTGACCTTACCCTGTGTCCCTAGTGTTCCCTCCACGCGAAAAATTTCGCGACAATGGTAAACATAAGGTAAAACCAACACAAAATAGAGGTAAAATCAGCAAAAATGTGTCGTCGACAGGAGGGCGGGTCGTCGTCAACTTTTTTCAGCTCGGACCAGGAGGATCTCTCCCCACGAGGATTTGTATTCCCGGCCTTGAGACTGCGACGCCTTGCCTTGAGACCCCGCAGCATGAGAACGTATGACTTACTGATACCTAAATAAACTGCAGTTAACAGCTAGTTTAACTTTTCTGAAACCAACAATGACCACCTGTGTAAGAGCACACGAACCTCTTCCCCTAAAACAAAGACTGTATCGTCGAGCTGCATTTCTTCGTCCATTGCGGCATTAAGGGCATCTCGAACGGTCATTACTGTACTATGACGCGGTAACGAAATGGACAATTGCCGCCTACTTTCGACCATGTTCACTCTCGGCAAAAGCCGCTTGAAAGCATTAACAAACGAAGGTTTAAAATATGTAGTTGCCATCTTTGGATGAGTAAGCAGTATTAAATTTATTAAAATTTCTATTACTAAATCTAGAACAATTTGCATAACAAAAGCAGAGATGTAGCACGTTAGTAAACAAAAGGTTAAGTAATTTACATATTTAGCGTGTATAAATAGTCAAGTTAAACCAAATAATATCATCGGCGTAGTGGATAACAGACCCTCATTATGAAACTTTTATGTAAACACAACGAAATGCGACGAATATTACTATCGCACTAGTCGGTAGTGGAACTACATTTGTGAGCGGAGCTTGGGCTGTGGCATTACGAATGTACTCAATTTTATGTTCTTGTAACTACATTGCATAGGGCATAGTGCTTCGTCATTGGTAAAAATATTTTATTTGAATTCTTCGACCCAAAAAACCTATAATGGTTTGATCGAAACGATTCTATTTCAATAAATAACACAAATATTGCAAAATTCTCTATTTTAGCTGCATAAAATTAACTAATTAGCTAATTACTAATTAACCACTCAAAATTTTTTAATCCCAAATATCAGGTGCACACTATGACATGATAGGCTTTCAAACAAAAAAGTTTTTTAAAATCCGTTCAGCGGTTCTTGAGATCCGTCCGAACGAACGGACGGACATCGACCTTTTTACTCCCAGACAGAAAATAAGAACGCTTCGCCGAGCTCCACTCAAAAAATCTGTACACTTAAGGTTTCATCAAAAAAATCACTAACGCCTTGCCTATTTACTTACGTAAAAAGTTTTTAACCTTATGGTCCGGCAAAACTCCAACTTAGAAATCCTGAGACTCTTCTAGAATCATTGGCCTACAGCTACAATCCTACGGTAACTCCCTTGAGCTAACCAATATTGTGTATAAAATCATCTCTTTACTACAAAAATAAGATCATTTTGACATTATTTGTTCTTTGCGCTTGTTCTAATTTTAGAACATTTTTATAGTAACATAATCCAGTTTCCCTGTTTTGAACGGTAGGTATGATCAGGCTGACTTTTATACCATTCGATTTCTTCTCAGCAAGCAGAATAAAATGACATTCAACTGGACTACGTTTAAATTAAATCCTAAAATTGAAAAAACGAAAGTTTTGGCTTTTTTGACTGAAAGGATTATGACATACCGACGGTAAGGCCCAAGTGCATCAATAAGAATAATTAAAAATGTTTTCAGCTTTTCCAAAATAAAATAAAATACGTTTTATAAATAAAATAAAATACGTTGCACTGTTTTCCCCCGTATATAACTTTTGAAAGGTTCTTATGCTCACGCTAATTCTTTCTGTTTAATTTGCATCAACGATCCAAGTCGAATGACTTCAAATCAAATATTACTATTTTTAACAACAGTTACAACATTGGATATGGCCAAATTATCGCTGAATTCTGAGAGCGGCGCAAGAAATATTGCATCGCATTTTTGGCCGTTTTCACGTACTTCGATGCATTTTGGGGACCATGGCAAAATTAGTCAGTAAGGTGTAGTTGTAAATATTGTCCGTGTCATTACACTCGCCCGATTTTTCAAATTTTAGGGCAATATTCGTCTTTGCAGGCTCAAATTATAATAATAATTTGACAACGGTTACTTTCCAGTTGGCGTAATCCAAAGTTATTGCAAATGTCCGCAAAAAATCATGATCGTATATTGCCGTAGTCCTTTAATAAGATGACACGCATTTTGCGTCTTACTATTCCGATTTTTGCTTCAATCTAGAAGGACCATGCATCCTTATCGCAAATCATTCCGCTGAATGCAACCGGCTTAAGTTCAGTCGCAAAAACAGGCAAATGCTCCAAAAAATTTTGATAAAGTTCATGGCTCATAATATTGTTCTCTGATATCCTGAGTCAATTAAGGCTCTATTGGTTTCACCAGTCCGGCGGCGTTGCCGTTATAACACCAATCACACGAATGTCGAACAGGGCAGCGGTGGAAACAATAAAGTGCATCCACGACAGCAAAAGATCTTACGTGAAAACTGGTCACGACTTCAAACGTCATCCGGGTCAGGAGCTGCATCATCAAATGGAACAGCGCGGCCATCTCCTGGTTCATCGCTTCAAAGCGGGTACATTAGCTCAATTCATATCTGGTATGATGATTTGCAACGAGATAGCTCTGTTGCATGTCTTTGCTGTTGCTACCAAAACAACGGACGCAGTAAATATTCCATGTTGTCATTAGCAGAGCACTGCTACTGTTTGTGACTGAATAATCTTTGTGCACTTCCAGCGAGGAATACAGACAGCTCAGCCTTGATGATTCCGCACGAGCTCGCCTCGACATTCCGCCACGTGGCCAACAACTATTAGCAACTTCAGCTAATGCAGGTAAAACAGCTCAGATTCCTTCGCCAATCCCTACTGCTTCGTCGTCGACCGAATCTTGCTCCAGCGAACATCTTACCTACATTTGCCGAAGCCTACTGCTCGTTCAAATTATACTAGAGCAAATCATAATGCAACTCAGTCGTCAGCTATGGTACAAACGGCTTGACTAGCTTATGATGCCGTGAAAACTACTGGACTACTATATTGCTCAATTAGTTCTACATATGCCACTGTACATCACGAAATAAGTGATCCCGATTGAAGATTTTCGCTCTTACAGAGAGGTGGTTGCGAACCTTCTCTTCTGTCGTCTTACAGGAAGCAACACCTAACGGCTATACCTCGGTTTCGAAGCTACGATGACGGTGGCGTTGCGGTGATAATTCTCAAAAATGTTGCCTTCCGCTTCTGCAGCATCAACACATTACATTGCTCGAGCTTAGAAAAATTGGTAAGAATGGCTTCCATTAGAGAAAATAGGATTACAATTACGGTATATAATCCATACAACCTCGCAGACAGGTATGTCACATTTCTGCCACGAATTTGCTGATTTTCTTGTCCATTTGTCTATGAATTCGAATGAGTTGATCATCCTCGGCGGGTTTAATCTGCCTACGGCTAACAATGAACTACTAAATATCATGGAATCTGACTTAGTTCGCCATGTCAATGAACCAGCGGACAATCATGGTAATATATTCGGCTGGGTACTAAGCCGACCTAACAGTAAACCTGTCATGGAATTACACGTGATCGGATGCTCTTGCGCGGATCACCATTTGATTACTTCCTCTGGGCGTGTTGCAAAACAGAAGCCCAGAACTCAAAAGCATTTTCAGTTCCGGCAATGGAAACAACTGGATGCAAACTTGTTCGCAAATGATGCCATGACTGGCTTCACGACTGGCACCGCAACGCTGCTGCTGTAGACGTGATAACAGACGCTTTCTATGAATCTATGCAAACAGCCACTAATCGACATGCTCCGATAAATAATAAAGTAATTCACTAGCGCCCGGGATGCTCGTGCTTTGATACAAAATGCTGCAAGGCAAAAACCTAATTTCCGTCGGCTTAAAAATTCCGTCGTGTACTTAAAAATGGAAAGTAATTAGCTCGATAGTTCAAAGCCATAGAAAATTTCAACTACATCCCGGCAGGGCTGATACCATAACTCGGTATTTTGGCGAAAAGATATCCAGCATACGGCCCATCTTCATCGGAAGCGACCGTGACAATCAAATCGTTAATCATATCAGAACTGGACAATTAGAGATATTTCATCTAACTGAAGAAGGTGTGCGTCATATTATCTAGCTGCAAAAACTCAAAACGCATAAAACAATGCATATACTGATCATTTTTGCTAGATAAACTTTCTTATCAATCCCTCGTTAACTCAACATGTATTCCAAACACGAGAGCATTTAGCCATAGTAACACCGATACTTAAGGCTCCAACTGCAGATCCAAATAACTTTGCTAACCTCCGATCGATTTCTAATTAAACATTTCTATTCAAGCTGATAAAAACGTATTTAATGAACTCTGTGCTCATCTAAAGGCAAACCACGTGATTCCACCCCAGTAGTCGGCTTTTCGCAAAGCCTTCTCTACAGACAATGCTTTTCTTCAAATATGTTCCGACATACGAGACAATATGGTGAATGCGAAAAAGCGGCATTTCTTGTATCGTTGGACCTCTCCGATGCTTTCGATTTGGTTGACCATCAGCTTTTGTTCCGTCGTTTGTGTAGCAGTGGAGTATCAAACATGTCGATCGAATGATTTAAATCATGCCTGAACAATCGCACGTATTGCTTGAAAATTAGTGATAATACGGTGTTCGTGGTCAGAACCACATGTGGTGTTCCACATGAGAACGTTCTTGGCCCCATATTGTTCTGCTTTTATATTGCACCAGTAATTGACATTGTCGGAGCGACAGTTTTCGATCGTGGGGTACAATAACATGGAAATCTTCGTAGCGACCTAAGGAATCTGAATCTAAAGCGACTATAATTAACGAGCAGACTGAAAACATATTTAGACATTGTCCGTATTTATAAAACGCGCCTGTGTAACGTTTAACGAAATAGGCGCTATATAAGTGTTTGCTATCATTATTAATGTTCTACTTATTATCCATGATTACATCGTTATAGAAACGCGACCGGGTATTCGGATCCTCATAGGGTCCACATTTCTGGATTGACAACATTAGCTTGAAATTCGTTGTTCAAACTATTATCTATTACGGTTTTGACCGGGGCCAAAACATTAAACTCGTTTGAAGCATAATGTGCTTTACTGTTCCTATTAAACAGTTCATGCTGTACGTCACGATTACTAAATTACGGCTGTGGCGACTGGTGGGTTGACGTTGCTGAAGGGATTCCGATTGCTGTCGCAATGTAGAATTACCTTGGAGAACCCTGGGGCTCAATTACTTAAGCCAGCAAGCGCCATCCGTATGAACTAGTCACCCACCATGGCTGAATTTCGAGGACGGACCCTTACTAAATTTGCGTTGTCGTTGCTTTACCTGGTCGGCGGCATCCCTATAAGATGTTAGTCGCTGCCTTAAGTCGTTTGTAGGTTGTCGCGATGAGCGTTGGGTCGATTATTATTGACTCGGTGGCATATAAGACGGTGGCGAAAATGTTGGCTTCTGTGCCGGTATTGCTACAGGCGTTTGTATAAGCATGGGCGCCTAATGCTGTTGCAATATTTATGAGCACACACTCTGCGTGTGTGTGCTCACACTGCATGTAGAAGACGCCTGACAGCTGACTATAACTAGTAACTTTATCGAGTTTGCAGAACGTAGTGAAGCATAGGAACACTTACGCCTTTTGCGTGCACAGCCAATGAGCTCTCGATAGCATATATCGATATACTATATGTGGATATCACACAATTATACTGTACAATTTCGAACAAAACTAACGCCCGCGCTAGGTTTCTCAAGCCCGAAAACCCCAAAGTGCAAGCTATCAGCTCCCAGGACGCCACAATAAAATTACGAATTTGGGGTCGATAAAAGACAGGGGCGCCATACCCCCGTAGCCATAGAACCAGGTTTTGTGCAGCAAAACCAAAACCAGCAATGAGTTTCCCATGCCCGAAAACCCTCAAATGAAACTTTTAACCGCCTTAGAAAAATTTTTCGAATGTTGGGACGAGGAACCACGGGAGTGCCATATCTGAAACCCCATAATCCCGGAACCGGAGCCTTAATTGAAACACAAAAAAGGGGCATCGGCATCTATCATTTTACTATCAAATAAAACCAACCAGAGAAAAACATTCGAAAGTTAAGATGAACACAACCTTGCTTCAGCGAAAGGTACTAAAATGAGGTAAAAGACTATCGTTTTGACCTTTGACCATAAAAAACAGTCTGGTAAATCGAGTATGCCGGTTCGAATGAGCCCAAAATCATGAAAATCGGTTAAGTCGTTCCCAAATTATGGCCGATCACTCACACTGAAAGAATTTTAAAAATTTCACCCCTGCAACACACAATCTCCACTACGTTACACTCCGTTCTTACTAAATTGTTTTTGCATCCTGTGACCACGACTAGAAAGCTCGCAGTGGATGGTGTTTCGGTAACTTAGGGAACATGGATTATTGAACCGGAGACCATTGTTATACCTAGGCATACCACGTTGAGATCTTGGGGAACCCTGGTTCCTATTATTTTTGAGCTCCGAGAGCTCGCCATGGTATGTACGACGAAAGCTACAGATACTTGGTTTTGTATTTCACCGTTTGAATCTCTTTTTATCTGCTAATTGAAGAGTTCGATTGCAATCGCTTTATCAATCAACGTTTCGAAGATATCATCCTTGGAAACTGGCAATCGGTCGCGGATATCGCCTCGTAGACCGGTTGCGACCACTGATTTGAGCAAACTCTGCAATGTTATGTCAGACAACACTACAATTTGTGTTTTTGGGGATAATACTTCCGATTATTAACAAAATCTGTAACGGTGTTTCGTATATATATCTGTTCTCTTGGATCTTATTTAAAAGATTCGCAAAAGATTTAGGCCGCTAAAGATTAGGGGCTTTTGATTTCCTCGACGAAGAGCTCATAGTATTTTAATACCTCAGCTGATCTTCTTAAAAAATTGTCAGCCAGTTATCGGTTTTGCCGACACACTATGTTTTAGGCAAGCGCAATTATTCTTGAAGCTCAGCTGTGTCATTGATTATACAAATTGATGTGCGTGCCGCTCAAAATTGCAATCCCCATTATATGACTTACGATTCCGAGACCGCATAATTGGCGATTCCTGATGCTTGCATCAGCCTACTAGGCATTTTTAGAAATTGCCCGTTGATCTTCCTCGCTTTCATCAGGGCTCTGGTGACTCTACCATCGATAGAACATTTCATTTATATTCAAGAATGATCGATTTATCTGTCGTGGAATTGTGCCTGAATTAAGATGCAAATTATGATTATCACTATCGCTATATACTGTATGAGTCGGGTTACCCTCGTTGCAAGCATGACCCATACCAGTATCAACACCAATACCTAATTGTACCTAATTGGAAATGGATTGACCGGGGCCCGGGTCCTATGTCATGTTTCGGGAACGGTGACTTCGTCGTGATCGAAATTACTTTGCGAAAATGTCTTATTTTGATTTTGTGTTCTGGTGCAACTTGCGTACTCGTTGCATACATGGGCACCATAACCTGGATCGAAATCATTCTAATTTAATGATCGAGCGAATAAGAATTTGATTTAACAGCCCCGCCATCGCACCGATCGCACTAGTTGCACACATGGCCCATTTTTATTTACTCTCTAACTGAAAAGAGAATTAAAATTTTCTGCTGTGACGCACCGGCCGTACTCATCGTACACATGGGTGCCAGAGCCTTGCCGAATAATTTTTCTGATTTTTTAAATTTGTCACAGCCTTTATCGAATTGTCAATGCCCAGCGCTACTTGATTTGACAGTATAATCCAAAACCGACTTAAATTTTCCAAAGCTTCCTTCCTATGTAAATTTTCCCAAAACTGTTTTGCAAAAGCATGCTTCTGTTTTGTTTCCAGGCACATAATATCCTGCTGTATCCGTTGTAAGTTTGCAAAATAGTCGACCGTTTTAGGTCACACACTTTTTGCCTATATTGCAGATTTTTAGGTCGGTTCGGATTGTGTCATTGTTTCGAAGTATCAGGCGACGTAGCTGGCTGTTGCTGCGCGTTTTCAATTGTTCCTAAGCTCGATCTGGCTGATTAATCGGTTTACGGTGGCTCCCAAACTGCCAAAATAATTTGTGAACTGTCATTATTTTCCGTTTAATCAAGGAGCTCTTGTAGAGTATCGTTCTCCAAAATTTTCATGAACGTAAACCTGGGACATATATACCTGTATTATCCTAAGTGATATATACGGTCTGCGGCTCAGCCTGTTGACTGTAGTTCAAATCGTCGTTGAAGAACTAGATTGTTGGCAGCCTTATGACGGTTGGTAGCGTTCGCATCATTTTGTCACTGTCTAAGATTTTACGCAAGCTGTCAAAAAGCAGTTACAAATACAACATTTATATTATCGGCAGTAATGATGTTCCGCAAAATTCGATGTTGCTATAGAATCTCGCGCCGCTTGTACCCTATATGGTTTTTGACAAGTTAATTCCCGACAGTTCCAAAAATATTGGCCCGCTCCGTGTTATTGTTATTGTCCGCTGTTCACAGTTGAATGAATATAACCTGGGTCTATATAGAAATTCAAAGAAATCCTGGATTATTGCTGTAGCAAGTTATTGCAACACCGATACGATAACCAGCGTGGTCACCATGTGTGGAAGTTGTGCCGCGCGCTAGCCCCTGCTAATGGATACAGTTGGCTATCGGAACGTGAGTTCGTCACCGAAGGCCGTGGATAAGAACCCAGTCACACTTCGTAGGGTTCAACGAATAAAGTTCAAGTTTTGCTTGCTTTATTTACAATGTATCCTTTGAGTTATTTACAATGTGTCCTTTAGGCTTGCTTGAGTTTATAACAGTTCACAGCAAAATAAAGTGTTTTACTACTAGTTCTTGTTATAAAACTATACCCTAATGTTAATATTAGTAGTGGTAACCATGACCGTCAGCCTGAATATGTCCTCAAATACCAATCAAACAAGTAGAATTTAGCTTGAGATCGATAATAATAAACGAGATAATATGCTTTCTTGAATCAAGAAGTTATTCTATCATGAGCCTTTACTTTGCAATAAAACTGCATGTTGAAATCAATACGACTGCAGACGTTCAAAATGCGAGCAATATACTGAAACTCAAGTCGAAACTTAACTAAACAATAAAATTCTTAAATCGAACGTAAATTAGGTAATCATACCACTTATATTACGTAAATTAGGTAATCACACCACTTTGGAAAACAAGCAACAAAACTCAGGATACAAACAAGATGAATAAACACAAAGTAAGCAAACACATAACACAAAGTAAAACTAGTCGGGAGTGGAACTACATTTGTGAGCGGAGCTTGGGCTGTGGCATTACGAATGTACTCAATTTTAAGTTCTTGTAACTACATTGCATAGGGCATAAGGCTTTATCATTGGTAAAAATATTATATTTGAATTCTACGACCCAAAAAACCCTATAATGGTTTGATCGAAACGATTCTATTTCAATAAATAACACAAATGTTGCAAAATTCCCTATTTTAACTTCTTAAAATTAACTAATTAGCTAATTACTAATTAACCACTCAAAATTTTTTAATCCCAAATATCAGGTGCACACTCTGACATGATAGGCTTTCAAATAAAAAAAATTTTTAAAATCCGTTCAGTGGTTCTTGAGATCCGTCGGACCGAACGAACAAAAGGACAGACATAGACCTTTTTACTCCCAGACAGAAAATAAAAACGCTTCGCTCGGCTTCGCCGAGCTCCGCTCAATTAAAAGAGACACGTAATACACATATTACAGGAAACATATAATGAAAGATTATAACCCAAAATAGCAGTTAGGATCTACTGGTCGCTCGAGGGGTAATCGAATCCGCTCCCCTTACTCAACCGGTCTTCTCAAGGCTAACACTACCTGTCAAATCACTCCCGATTGGCGAGTAGACCCAACGCGCAGTGTTACTAACCTCGAATCTAATTAATCTTCTCGTCCTGCTTTTACTCACTCGACACTGTGGGCCGAAATTTTAAGATATTACGAATCCTAATTACTTTTTATCTATCCTATAGCCACTACTTTTTATTGGGAAAATTAATATTACTAAGTATTTAATACTTTGAGTAAATGTACTTATTTGTGTAGTACGCCATCATTGAGACCCTATATCACAAACACTTGTAGCTCCAGAACCATAAAGTTAAACGTAAAGCCGAATTCGTGTAATTCTTTACACTCGATATATAAAATTCTAACTCGATTACTATTTAGTGCGATTCTTTGCACGCTGGTATAAAAAATTATAAGCAAAAGTGTTGAAACGATTTAATCCAGCACTAAAATAAGCCTTTCCAGCTCCACTCCATTTCACATACAGTTCCGTGTTAAGCGTACAAGCCGTTAACACATATAACACGTAGGCGCTCAAGTAGCGATTAGCTATGTAACCAGTAATATAAAATAAAACTAATTAAAGAAAACGAATACAGAAGCACACAGAGTACAACCGACCGATCTGTAAGCTCACTGGAATCAGACTGATTAAACTAAAACCACATTGTGCTAACATATGTTAGCTACACAACGAAACGAATGTAGAATATGCAAATTAGCTGAGCCAAACAAAATTTTAAATTTTGGAAATTTTGAGATTTTAGTTTAGGTAGAGAGACATATATAATAGAAACATTTATATTGCGCCCTTTTCGCCAAAGCGTTGCAAAGGCGCTGACACAAAATATCACAGGAAACACAGACTTTACATACGTGTTGCGGCTGGTGCCTTTTTCACCACAAAATTTTTCTTTTTCTTTTCAATAAAGGCCGCCCCCACGCTGCCCTGGTATTCCCTGTCGCCCTGGCATGTTATAAATATCGTAATATAACGTATGTATACGTGTATATCAGGGAGTAACCGGAATTCCGGTTCCGGCGAAAATCGTGTTCCGGTTGCGGTTCCGGCAAAGGGCAAAAATCATACCGGAACCGGAATTCCTGTTTAAAAATTTTGTTTGAAATTTTCCACGTTTTTTGCTTCATCCTGTAATCCAAACATATGTAATATATATTACACAATGATCAAGCTCCAATACAACCAAGCAAAAGAAAAGATTAACAAACCAATTTGACGTGTGAAACGTAAGTAGGGCACATAATTAGAGCAGGAATTTTTCATAATAACCTGCAGGAGATTGTTAAATCAAAGCCAGGTCAATGCTTGTAGCAGCTATTTTACACATCCAGAAGTCTGTGGGATACGTTTGAATTAAACCGGTCCAACTCGGTAACAGAGTATGGCTTACGCAGAAGTACTTAGGGTATGCTTGGCTAACATAAATTGTGTCAAGCACCCACGGGTGCGCTTGTAAACTTGATAAATTAGTCTAAATTGAAGTAAACTAACGTTATCTGCAACGCAGCTAGAAATTGCTTTCTTGGCAATGAACTGTATTTATTGAAACTGTGCGAGCATCATCACAGTGTGTCTCATTTATAGCATTCTGATTCGAAAGTTATCATCATTATGATCTAACTGACGGGCAACGTTTGTCCAACGCTAGCCTAAACAGTGTCTCTGACCACTGATCAGAAAATTACCTTCTATCTATTATTTCCTCTTAGAACCATATAAACCAATAATTTTAAGTTTCCTACAGAAGAACATGCAGCAAACGTATGTGTAGTAAAGGGAGGCGACTGGAGACAGAGCGAAAGTGTGTATTCTACGCTCCAAGCTTTGTAGGCACATTCGATTTGACGCAGTATACGCAATGGTGTATAGTGGAAGACATTTTTGCTCTGAATGTCCAAAAAACCGACATAATATGATATCAAATATTATTTGATCGATAAATAAACATTATTAGCTTCCTCAGTCTCTTTAAAGTTTCTGAAAGGCAAAATACCATCGCAATACATTAAGTTTAATGTAAAAGTTATTTTTAATGCATTTCAAATCCACTACACCTTCATTTCTTCCATCATCCGTTTTACTATATATAAATTTCGAAGACCAGGTTCCGGTTCCCGTTCCGGTTGCTGGTTCCGGTAAATTTCAGTTCCGGTTATTCCCTGGTGTATATATTATATATACTATAACCCTAGCTATGTATTTCCTTACTATAATTAAAACTAATTAATGATCATAATAATAATAGTAGGAAAATCCCACCATCCACCCGGCAAAACCAACTCGGCATTACAAAGCTAAAATCTTCCTACAAAAATACTTACGTAACTAAGTTAAAACTCCACTTTTTAGCTCAATTAAAACTATACTAAATTTATTCTTTACTTGAAGGTTATCATACGCATTAACCCAAGAAACTACATGCCGCAATGCCAAAATGACTTCAAATTTTTTGATTTATTTCACAGCCTCATTACGAAACTTCCATTAATTATGATATTACTTATTATTACTTATTTATAAAATCCCCTAAATATTCCCATTCTTCCCCAACGTAAAATAAATATCCCCAAGTCCCCAAAACACACTTTTTCCTTTTCCCTACCCTTTTTCCTATAATATATACCTCATCCACACTTTTCTTCTATCCAAAACCAAAATCTTACCCCAAATCCATTTTTCTCCTTTTTCCCCTTTTTCAACTAAAATTCAAATTACCCTCCCTTTCCCTATACCTAACCAAAACCTTCCAAAATTTAATATATTTTTCCCCTCACCCCATCTACTAAAATATATATAATTCCCCTTTCCCCTTCTACTATTTCCCATAAAACCCTCCTTTCCCAAAATCATTATTTTTCCCTTTTTCCTCATTTTTTCAATACCCCTAACTTCCCCAATACCCCACCAATTACTACCATTTTCTATATCCTTTTCCCCTTTACCAACCCAACCCCATATATAACCTACACCCCTCCCTTTTTCTAAATTTTCACTTTTTCCAAATTTTCACTTTTCCCCATTTAGCAATACTAATCTGAACCAGTACCACATA
>JASANE010026695.1:0-73669 GCA_030248225.1 Trileptium ribeirensis
AAATTTGGAACGCAAATCATAAATAAGGCTTGTAGATTTCGATGGGGTCGACATAAAAGAAATTGTTTCCATTGGCCTACCGTACTGTACTGCGTGTTGACATTTCATGGTGAGTAAGGAAAATGATTTTCATCTTAATTTCCAACTGAGAGCCATCCTTTGAACGGTTTTACCTTTACTGTTTAATGGCCGCAATAAACAATTCGCTCAATTTGATATTTGTAGCCCTCTATACAATGTTAATCTTGATACCGAATATTATTAAACAAAAAAGTAATATATATATATTCGTTATATATATATTATTTGCATTCTTTATATATATATTCGTTAGTTATTTGTTCAGATTTACTCCAAAGTTCTAGAACAAAAACGTTTGTAGCTGGTTGTTACATTTTGTAATTGCGGTCTCGTTCATATTTCTATATTTCCGCAATGAAAACTATGTGAACATGCTCCACTCTACTTGTTGCTACAAGTCTTCGAGACACATACCGGTCAGCGACCTTGTATAATATATAAAAATTCGTCATTGTCCTTATTTGGAAAAGCCTTGTGTCCAAATTAAAATTCCACTTGTTCAAAATAGGAACCTGAAGTTCATATGAATCTTGTATATTACAATAAATATTCATATGCTGTGTATTTCTACGTCACTTAATATCTTGATTTTCAGTTAGTTATACTTCTTAAGTTAAGAACGCAATTTTCCGCCAAGACAGCAAAAAATAAATTCTTTGGTTATCTTCAAAATATATAAAACCCCGGTACCCAGGTACCCGACAGCTGTATCCGAGTACCTGACACATAACCCGGGTACCCTACATTAGTGCACGTGCTTATTCAATTCATCACTCTATCATGACGCGCAGTGGACTCTAAAACAGGCAACATCCCAAGTAGCAACGATGCCTGTTTAGAGGCGACAACGCCTGATGATAGACTGATGAATTAAATTGAAAAACTTAAACAGAATTTAATAACTCAGCTAGCGCAGTCTAATATATTTTATATTTGGTTAACGGTTTGTTATAGCTATTGTACACTTCTTGGTTCGACTTCCCAGTACCTGCCGTTTCGCGAACCCTTTGCAACAAGAAACAAAGCAATTATCTATTACGCCACGATTACGAACACAGCTTTTAAGGGGGCAACCGTTTTTCTCTCTTCTGAAGATGCTGGAGTATATCTATCAGTATAAAAAACCGTAAAACGCAAACTGCTACGATACCTTCGACTTCACGAAAACAACAATCAAGTTATTCCCGAACTTTATTTTGACACACCGAACGTATTTTTCAAATACAAGTTCATGGTGGTCGTGCTATGGAACAGCAGGGCGGCCAAAACTAAGAATTGGCCCAAAATTTTTAAAATAGGTGCCTCCCGGACGGGCAATTGAACCCCGGTCTCCCGCGTGACAGGGGGGGATATTAACCACTATACTATCCGGCACATGTTGAACAACTTAACAGTTTGTTCTCAAGTATTCTAAACAAAATCGTAGCTTTCTATAACTGAAATCCGCTGAAAAATAGAATATAACCCTACGAATTGTTTATACAGATGAAAAATATATACAAATCGTGATTTTACGAAAAAAAACGTGTTTACGAAACCTAAAACAGACATGCATCACAGTTCTTTTCATAGCACCGTTGGAAAATTAAACACAAATTTTTAGATATGACAAATAATGTTTTTATTGGCAAAGTGTACGATTCCAACAGTTTGTCTTCCCTGCATGTATATGCATTTCCACTGTTTTATATTTGAAATTGGCTTCAATTACATCCACATTCACAAACTTGGTGGTATCATGTATTTTGGGGACGCACTACTGAGCCTCAAATAAAGTTTTATTCTTAGGAGCCCGAATAGATTTCAATTTGAGCAAGCAAAATCCTTTCTACTGCTGTCGGCTATGTGCAGTAACAAAGTATAAGGATAGCGCTCATGAGTGGAAAAAAAATAGGTAGCGAAAGCAATATCTCTTTCTGTCGCCCGAGACAAATGTTGATTCTACTCGATTGCCAACTGAAGCTGGTCTCTTTAATCGTGAGTGAATGCCCACACACGTTACATTTATTGATCAGCTCAGGCAGAAAGAGCAAACTGCGAAAACCAAAGCCAAATTACCACAATATTTTAGATTTGCCACAAGAATTAGGCTGGAAAGCGCCACCATCTTTAACTAAGTTCAAAGGTTACTTTCCTCGGGGGAAACTTATGCATATCTAATATAAACACGCATAATTAATAAGAACGAATTAAATTACCAGAACCCCTTGGTTAGGCGCGAGTTCGGTATCCTAGGATAATGTGCAGGTCACGGTCATCAGGTCAAATTTGCCGAAACGTAGCAATCGCTTGAAAAACATCTATAAGCGTTGATGGTAACTTTCTAACGTTTATGTAAGCATTGGTGCGTAGGTGTGCGTTACACAGACTTGGGTTAAAACACAGTTGTACGAGGAAGATATATGACAACAAAGGTCATAAATGTTGACATCACAAAATTAACAACTGTGCTAGTTAGGTCCTAGCGCAGACGAATGACAATATTGTGCGACTACGTCTCTTAAATACTTTCGAATTAAATAACCGTGATCTTGCATCACTGTCTGATGTGCGGATAGATGAACTTATTAACTTTCCAAAAAAGGCAGGACGCGAAACCCATTGGAAAGTTACCAAAGTTTATGGATCACCGTCGTCATGATATACCAACAACAAGCTTTCTCGACCATAAATATTCTAGCTAGTTTACTGCATGATTTATAGCTGACAAAATTGATTCTTAATGTTAATTTCCAATTATTAAAATCATTCCTTTGCGATATTTTCTTTTATATAGCCTCAACAAACAGTTAGCTAAGTTCTTATTGCTTGTTATTTGAGGCCCTCTAATTTTTCCGATAAAACTTTTTGTACTCAATCTAAAGAAATATTCACCTTAATATTAAGGAAATTTTTGAATTTACGAAATTATTCTTTTATATGTAGGAAGTTATCCCTTCACTATACGCACGAAAATCTATGGGAAATATTTCCTAAGAGAAATTAGGGCTGAATATTAGTACAAATTTCCTTAGCATTATGCAATTTATTATACCACATTATTCATACATATCAAGAAAATTAATCGTTATGATAGCAAGAAGAATAATTTCCTAATTATATTAGCAAGGACATACTTCTTACATAAAGCCATTTTCATAAGGAAATTTTCATTATCAGAACAAAAATTTCTCTATGGTAATAATGAAAATTTTCCAGCTAAATCCACGAATTTCACAAAATATATAGGAAATTAGTCCTTTTAAATCTAAGGTATTAACCCTTTCCCTCACATAGTAATACATTTGTAACAATACAAGTTGCGACGCGATGTATTCATTCAGTTTGCCGTACTTTTTGCCTTTGTACAGGTGTTGTTGTTTGCACGGTTTGCGAGGCTTCTTAAGAAAATGAGCAATAGCTCCTACACGGCATAGTGCATCGTTTACCTTAACATATGTGCCCCAGGGCCCGGATTTTGTCACAGTCTGCCGCACCTCTAAAGTCAAATTTCTCTAGCCGCGATTAGCCATTGTGACATTTTTGGGCCGAGGCAGGCCCTACGAATATATTAGCTAATAATAAAAGCGTGGCTGAAAAACTTTCACATGGGCTGGAATCAACTCAAAAGCCAGATATATATGAAGACACTGGAAACTCGCCAAAAAATGGGATTTGAAGATACATATGATTGTGTAGTCCTAAAACATATTTCCAGCTACAAAATTATAATTTTCATGGAAGAATGAGCTTGCATTACATTGCCACTGGGTTGGCGCCAAAAATTTTTGAAAATAGTTATATTTACCTATTTATTTTGGCACCTATATTAATGGGAGTTACTTTAAACACTTGCCTTTTTGCTCTAGAGCTAATTATTCACTCCGTAACACAATCTGCTAAGCTGAATGTAACAAATATTTTTTCAATAGACCGTCGCGGCTATCAAAGGCTGGCATATAGCCGCGTCCGACTAGTACAAACGTACTATCATAGCTTAGCTATTTATTTTATATAAGAAGAGGCGGATTAAGCAATCCTCCCAATTTGACAACTGTTTTTTACACTTTAGGCATTTAAACTTCGGGTCTTCAGTTGTTCGTGCAGTAAAGTACTTGTACACTACAAGGTGATATTTTGTACGATGAGAATCATAATATGCTGATTTGTCAACACTTTGACTTTGAGTATCATCTTGTTCAGTTGCGTGCTACATTGTGAACGAACTTTATGCTGTTTTATTGTATTAAAATACATACAGATTTGCCTAAAATAGAATAATGTTCATTTTTTGATGTGAAAAACCTATGATGGGATTATAAATAAAATAGCTCAAGAAGATTAATTTCACAAAGTCGTACGTTGTCTGCTATGCATCCACGAAATGGAGTAAATAACAATAAGTTTTAATAACTACATATATCATGGCGTAAGGCTACTTGGACACTTCCGTGCAATACTGATATACTTTCGTTAGTGTAACATTGTTGTTATAAGCTATGTCCAGAAAGCGTTTCTACAGGTTTGCATTAAACCATTACATGAAGGCGTTATCCATTTTCTATTGGGTAAAAAATCTTATATTACAGTCAATACAGGTCAGTCCCAATATTTGGGCTTGTAGCATTGAACATCACTTGTCCAAGTTCGGGACAACCGTTGCAGATACGATATAGAAGAATTAGGAAAACAATATTATGAATAGAGTTGAAATTGCAAAGATATCAAAGATTCTAAAGCTCAGGCAAAGGGTTCATTCCAGCAGCTTTAATGAATTTTCGCAATCATTCTTAGATGATTTGGATCGTGTCCAATTAGGCACCATGACAATGGCCTGAAATGGAATTTACGTGAAGATGCGTTAAGTGGTTATTCAAAAATTAAAATCGACTCGCCTAACATGTATGTCTTTATTCAAATTTCGGAATAAACATAATTTGCAAAACAAAAAGTGCCACCAACACCGCCAACGCAAAAATAAAAACGCTAACAACACAATGAAGTTGAAGTAGAAAAAATAAAAAGATCAATAATGTATGATGAGACGTCAAAAGTTGAAGCGTTAACATGTTTTTGACGGTGACAAGGAAGTTTAATGCAAAATATCAATTTAGTGTGCGCTCCAGCTAAGGCATTAACAAATACCAAACGGCGGTATGGCCTTGCTGGACCAGTCCGATCCGCAACCTCAGCGGTCCGGTCGGCTGTATCAGTGGTCCACCCGAGTACAACCCCATCCTTCATACACTAATAGCAGTTTAATATTTAGACGTTGATTTGCGTCTGATTAAGTTTCGCTATTTAAAAAATTTAGGAAGCGAACATACTATTGTCTTGTAGAATTTCGTATTCTTCGATTTAGTTACGGTTGGATTCACACAAGGTAATTTGCGGGCATTAAAGCGTCAAAACAAAAGGTTTCGTCCCGCTAATTCAAGAACTAACAATTGAAGACACACGAAAGCTATATTGTAGGCAAGGAGTAGTTAGGCATAATCGATGAATCAATCATACATGGATTGTTAATAGGTTCTACATTACATAATATACATTGTAAAACGTTCATAATCTGATATACATTTTCCATATTTTAATAAAAATTAATGAAATAGATCGCAATAGTAAACTGGTCGTTGGCATATTTACGAAATTATATCGGAACACTTATAATAACAGAACTCGGGACCTGGGTACATTTTTATAGGTTGCATTTAAGAAGAATATACGACATTACATATATTCACATATATCTATGCCAGCTGGAAACTAAAGTATTAATGAAACAATGCTTCTGGCAAAAATCGGTCGAAACATTTTTCTGTTTATTTTTATCGCTTATAATGTTGTAGTTGTAAGTGAACAGATTTGGCTGAAATTTTTACAGTGCATGTAACCCATTGGTGTGTGCCAACAAAAAAGTTCTCAAGCACTCAGGTACCCGCATAAATAAGAAGTGAAAAGTTTGTTTCGCTTTCCATTAGGCACGTACCCATGCGTTCAAAAATATTTTTAGGCCCGCGAAACCCGCAAACTGCAAACCTATATCGGTGGCATACGAAGCTTATTATTGCACAGTACAAAATCGAACCTGCTGCAATTAAATTCGAAATTTTAAAAATGTATGCAGACTTATACAACGAAAAATGTGAACCATTTAGTAGCCCGGCTTTCTGCCACCCTACCGGCAACTGAAACGTAAGCTCGCCGGCATTGCATTTGTAATGTAGATATAGTCACTACAAGTACACATTAATTGTATATATATTTTTCACTGGCCATTTTCCGTGCAATAGTTGCAACAAAATGCTTAAGGAGCCTACCAGCTGCACGCATCTTAATGTGATTCCTGCATAAGTTACAACCGAAACAATACCAAATAATGTTTTCCCTATGACCATGAAATAAGCACACTCGGCGTTAGTGCACGCGGTACCCACCTACCGATGAGGGGTGCCGTAACGTGTCAAAGATACTCGCGTAAAAATATCAATTTTTTTCTGGCCAATATCGCATTAATCACCTCGCCATACAACTATTTACCAATATTTTCTAAATTGCAACCGTTATATTTGCACCCGGCGTAGGCACCATTTTCATGTATTGTGATTTTTTCCATTACTTCAAGCAGAGTAGTGTTCGAATTTGTTTACAGAAAGTTCTTTCAAAAAATAAAGAACACTACGGATAAGGGGCACTTCCACTTCCTCACGTCATAGATTGGGTCGTTCACCCTATATTTTGGAAGCGGCTAATCACACGCTAGCTCTGACCTGGAAATAAGAAATTTCACTTTGGACCTCGGTTGCAGAATAACAATTCCAACAGTAAATCCCAACGCAATCCTGGTAGGTATTCTCAACATATAATCTTTCTGCATACCAAAAAAGTAAGCTTCCTTGAGAAAACACTGAACACAATGTGTTGGCGTGCGGTGTGCCATGGCATATCATTGTTAGGTCGTTTCGCATTTTTAATCATATGCTGGCAGATAATTGCGTAGCGTCATAAAGCAAAGCCGTTGAGTTTATGTTTTGTACATTTCGTTGTAGCACAGTAAATTACAGCGTAAGCTATCTCTTCTCTCAGTACATTGGCAGTTAAACCGTCCGTGTCCCATAAATCTAGAAAATTCAGCAGGGTTATGTCCGGAAATTTTGTTGATTCTTGTGTCAACATGTCGATCTGATGAACTGAGTCGCATGTAACATAGAATTTTGCGTTGCGATTTGACAGTTAATGAAACTAAGAGCTCATAATGTTTCGTTGAAGACCGAGCACTCTTCAGCGTGCGCGTAATCTAAAACGAAAACGAAAACGATGTCTTGGCGCGTTTCGTTCTGTCTGCTGTCATGGAAGACAAATGACATCGTATGTTTATAGTTTCTTTTTACTGCCAAATTCATCCTTATTATTTTATCATAGCCAACTCTACAGTACGTGATATATCTATGTAGTAGCGCTCGTAACTCGCACAGCAAGCGAAACGAAATGTCTTCCTAAATACGAAAAGGAGTGCCCAATACTACAAACCAAATCCATCAGTTACTCAAAAAAATTCCAAACAAGGTAGCTTTGGTATATGGGTCGCTCACACCCCAATGTTGCTTGTTGGCTGACAGTTGTCTATGTAAAACAATGCGTTCATAATGTGCAAAGGCGAAATGTAGCGATGAACCCTGCCGATTCATCCTATTAAATATAACTATTTTGAGATTTTTTTTGGCGGAGGCGTCATTTTTGAACTATGAGCCAAAATTTGGAATACTGTCAAAAAATCCAAAGTTTTATCCGATTTAACTAGCTGTTCTCTTTCATTTTGAACGTTAGTGATGGGCCTTTAGTGTAGTTAGCCCTATAAACAAAATGTTTTTTACGGTTACAAGCTTCCATTGGGGTGTGAGCGACCCATATACCAAAATTACCTTGTTTGGAAATTTTTTTGAGTAACTGATGGATTTGGTTTGTAGTATTGGGCACTCCTTTTCGTATTTAGGAAGACATTTCGTTTCGCTTGCTGTGCGAGTTACGAGCTCTACTACATAGATATATCACGTACTGTAGAGTTGGCTATGATAAAATAATAAGGATGAATTTGGCAGTAAAAAGAAACTATAAACATACGATGTCATTTGTCTTCCATGACAGGGAGACAGAACGAAACGCGCCAAGACATCGTTTTCGTTTTCGTTTTAGATTACGCGCACGCTGAAGAGTGTCGTACTCTTCAACGAAACATTATGAGCTCTTAGTTTCATTAACTGTCAAATCGCAACGCAAAATTCTATGTTACATGCGACTCAGTTCATCAGATCGACATGTTGACACAAGAATCAACAAAATTTCCGGACATAACCCTGCTGAATTTTCTAGATTTATGGGACACGGACGGTTTAACTGCCAATGTACTGAGAGAAGAGATAGCTTACGCTGTAATTTACTGTGCTACAACGAAATGTACAAAACATAAACTCAACGGCTTTGCTTTATGACGCTACGCAATTATCTGCCAGCATATGATTAAAAATGCTAACCACCTAAAACAATGATATGCCATGACATGGCATGCCAACACATTGTGTTCAGTGTTTTTAAGGAAGCTTACTTTTTTGGTATGCAGAAAGATTATATGTTGAGAATACCTACCATAATTGCGTTGGGATTTACTGTTGGAATTGTTATTCTGCAACCGAGGTCCAAAGTGAAATTTCTTATTTCCAGGTCAGAGCTAGCGTGTGATTAGCCGCTTCCAAACTATAGGGTGAACGACCCAATCTATGACGTGAGGAAGTGGAAGTGCCCCTTATCCGTAGTGTTTTATTTTTTGAAAGAACTTTCTGTAAACAAATTCGAACACTACTCTGCTTGAAGTAATTGGAAAAAATCACAATATATGAAACACGTGCTACGCCGGGTGAGAGTATAACGGTTGCAATTTAGAAAATATTGGTAAATAGTTGTATGCGAGGTGATTTAATGCGATATTGGCCAGAAAAAAATTGTATTTTTACGCGAGTATCTTTGACACGTTACGGCACCCCTCATCGGTAGGTGGGTACCGCGTGCACTAACGCCGACTCTGCTTAATTCATGGTCATAGGGAAAACATTATTTGGTATTGTTTCGGTTGTAACTTATGCAGGAATCACATTAAGATGCGTGCAGCTGGTAGCCTCCTTAAGCATTTTGTTGCAACTATTGCACGGAAAATGGCCAGTGAAAAATATATATACAATTAATGTGCACTGGTAGTGACTATATCTACATTACAAATGCAATGCCGGCGAGCTTACGTTTCAGTTGCCGGTAGGGCGGCAGGGAGCCGGGCTACTAAATGGTTCACATTTTTCGTTGTATAGTCTTGGGCAAACATTTTTAAAATTTCGAATTTAATTGCAGTAGGTTGATTTTGTAATGTGCAATAATAAGCTTCTTATGCCACCGATATAGGTTTGCAGTTTGCGGGTTTCGCGGGCCTAAAAATATTTTGAACGCATGGGTACGTGCCTAATGGAAGTGAACAAACTTTTCACTTCTTATTTATGCGGGTACCTGAGTGCTCAGAACTTTTTTGTTGGCACACACCAATGGGTTACATGCACTGTAAAAATTTCAGCCAAATCTGTTCACTTACAACTACAACATTATAAGCGATAAAAATAAACAGAAAATGTTTGACTGATTTTTGCCAGAAGCATTGTTTCATTAGATCTCTAGTTTCCAGCTGGCATAGATATATGTGAAGATACGTAATGTCGTATATTTCTCTAAATGCAACCTATAAAAATGTACCCAGGTCCCGAGTTCTGTTATTATAAGTGTTCCGATATAATTTCGTAAATATGCCAACGACCAGTTTACTATTGCGATCTATTTCATTAATTTTTATTAAAATATGGAAAATGTATATCAGATTATGAACGTTTTACAATGTATATTATGTAATGTAGAACCTATTACAATCCATGTATGATTGATTCATCGATGACGCCTATCTTTGCCTACAATATAGCTTTCGTGTGTCTTCAATTGTGAGTTCCTGAATTAGCGGGACGAAACCTGTTGTTTTGACGCTTTAATGCCCGGAATTACCTTGTGTGAATCCAACGGTAACTAAATCGAAGAATACGAAATTCTACAAGACAATAGTATGTTCGCTTCCTAAATTTTTTAAATAGCGAAACTTAATCAGACGCAAATCAACGTCTAAATATTAAACTGCTATTAGTGATGAGGACCGGGGTTGTACCGGGGTGGACCACTGATACAGCCGACCGGACCGCTGAGGTTGCGGATCGGACTGGTCCAGCAAGGCCAGACCGCCGTTCTGGATCCGCTCGTGCTTAGCCGGAGCGCACACTAAATTGATATTTTGCATTAAACTTCCTTGTCACCGTCAAAAACATGTTAACGCTTCAACTTTTGACGTCTCATCATACATTATTGATCTTTTTATTTTTTCTACTTCAACTTCATTGTGTTGTTAGCGTTTTTATTTTTGCGTTGGCGGTGTTGGTGGCACTTTTTGTTTTGCAAATTATGTTTATTCCGAAATTTGAATAAAGACATACATGTTAGGCGAGTCGATTTTAATTTTTGAATAACCACTTAACGCATCTTCACGTAAATTCTATTTCAGGCCTTTGTCATGGTGCCTAACGGAGATACCTACCAACTCATTTGAGAACTACTCGCGAAAATTCATTAAAGCTGCTTGGAATGAACCCTTTGCCTGAGCTTTAGAATCTTTGATATCTTTGCAATTTCAACTCTATTCATAATATTGTTTTCCTAATTCTTCTATATCGTATCTGCAACGGTTGTCCCGAACTTGGACAAGTGATGTTCAATGCTACAAGCCCAAATATTGGGACTGACCTGTATTGACTGTAATATAAGATTTTTTACCCAATAGAAATGGATAACGCCTTCATGTAATGGTTTAATGCAAACCTGTAGAAACGCTTTCTGGACATAGCTTATAACAACAATGTTACACTAACGAAAGTATATCAGTATTGCACGGAAGTGTCCAAGTAGCCTTACGCCATGATATATGTAGTTATTAAAACTTATTGTGATTTACTCCATTTCGTGGATGCATAGCAGACAACGTACGACTTTGTGAAATTAATCTTCTTGAGCTATTTTATTGTATAATCCCATCATAGGTTTTTCACATCAAAAAATGAACATTATTCTATTTTAGGCAAATCTGTATGTATTTTAATACAATAAAACAGCATAAAGTTCGTTCACAATGTAGCACGCAACTGAACAAGATGATACTCAAAGTCAAAGTGTTGACAAATCAGCATATTATGATTCTCATCGTACAAAATATCACCTTGTAGTGTACAGGTACTTTACTGCACGAACAACTGAAGACCCGAAGTTTAAATGCCTAAAGTGTAAAAAACAGTTGTCAAGGTCGGAGGATTGTTAAACAAAGGTTTATATTTTAAATAACTATAATGGTCTGCTCCATCAGGAGCGGTATGGTAGAGTAGCCTTTATACTCAATTTGTAATACTACATTAACAAACCGCGGCCGTCTCACGAGTTTTGTTTACTAATAGGCAAACATTTTGGGTTCTGCTGATTTTGAAAAAGCAATTTAAAATTTTTATAGGACCGGTAACAGTTACTGGACCGGTCTGGTCCGCATCACTAACTGCTATGAAAAGAACCTGCAGCGTCAAAAATGAATCAAACTACTGTAAATGTGTTAATAAAATGAATTTTTGATTTCCGTTCCGTAATAACGGTTGCATTTGTTTATCCACAATATATAGCCGTAAAGACGAGCCGATTTGATAGCATAGTACTGGATGTTTAGCATAGTTATATTTATCTTTTAGCCTATTAACTTTGAAGCTTCGTCATAGTTAAGAAGTATTGTTAAAACATCTAAGTGTTCCCGATAGTATTGTGGTTAGCATTCCCGCCTGTAACGATGGAGAACGGGATTCAATTACACTTCCGATAAATCTCCATTTTTAAAATTTTGCGCGAATTCGTTGTATTGGCTGTTGTGTCGTTACGTAGCACGACTACGATGAACGTTGAGTTTGAAAAAATAGGCTGTAGCAAAATAAATTCCGGATAAAACTTGATCATTGTTTTTCACGAAATGAAATGTGTCGTAGCAGTTTGCGTTTTTACGGTTTTAGACTGATACAAATACTCTTACATCTTAAATGGGGAGAAAATCGTTGCTCTGCGCATCGAATGAATAGCTTCGTTTGTTGCAAACGGTTCCCAAAATGCAAGAAAACGGCCAGTCGAACCAAAAGAATATAATGCATCATTCATCTTCAGATGTGTGCACCTAGGGCATAAATTCCGTCAGAGAGCCAAATCCGGCCCTTTATACATAAAATATTTAGCTAACCTAATCTAGTTCGTTTGTACTAGTCGAGAGCGGCCATGTGAGAGTTTGATAGCCGTGACGGGCTATTGAAAAAATATTTACTACGTTTAGTTTATCAGCTTGTGTTATAGAGTAAATAATTAGCTGTTGACCCAAAAAAGCAAGTACTTAAAGTATCTCGCTTAAATACAGGTAAAATAAGTAGGTAAATATCACTATTTTGAAAATTTGTGTTTAGTTGCATACGAATATCAACCTAGTAAATATATAAAACACGCAACTACACTACTCTATCTGGAAGAATGCTTTACGATTATACAACGATGTGCATCGCCAATTTCCTTTTTTTAATGATTTTCCAATTTCGTCATATATTTCTGTCTGTTAAAGCGAATTACGGCCATTGTGACAGTTTTTCGGCCGGGCTTTACTATTAGCTAATATATTTATAGGGCCTGGCTCGGCTAGTCGCGTCTAGACAAGCTTGTGTTTAGAACCGCGGCAGGCTGTGACAAAATCCGGCCCTGCCGCGCACATCCTAAGCTAAATGATGCATAACAGCTATAAGAAACCGTTAAACAACTGAGCAATATATTAAACTCCGCTAGCCGAGCTCTTCAATTGTGTTAAATTTTTCAGTTCAATTTGTCAGCATATCATGAGGCACTATCGCCTGTAAAAAACCAACGTCGCTATAAGGTTTTTCATTATTAATGATACTGTGTGGATTCTGAATTGATAAAGTCAATTTTCTTGGCAGATGCAAAACAAACCTTGACCCGAGCGATAGTCTTAAGTTTTGTTTGAACCTTTCTCGCAGGAATTAATGTTTCGTATAATATGGAACAAACTTTTGCTGCACCGGCGTATTGAACCTGGATCGTATGAGTGCGGGCCTTTTGCTTTAGCCACTATGCCGTGTAGGAGCTATTGCTCATTTTCTTAAGGAACCTCGCAAACCGTGCAAACAACAACACCTGTACAAAGGCAAAAAGTACGGCAAACTGAATGAATACATCGCGTCGCAACTTGTATTGTTACAAATGTATTACTATGTGAGGGAAAGGGTTAATACCTTAGATTTAAAAGGACTAATTTCCTATATATTTGTGAAATTCGTGATTTAGCTGGAAAATTTTCATTATTACCATAGAGAAATTTTTGTTCTGATAATGAAAATTTCCTTATGAAAATGGCTTTATGTAAGAAGTATGTCCTTGCTAATATAATTAGGAAATTATTCTTCTTGCTATCATAACGATTAATTTTCTTGATATGTATGAATAATGTGGTAAGACAAAATTGCATAAATGCTAAGGAAATTTGTACTGAATATTCAGCCCTAATTTCTCTTAGGAAATATTTTCCATAGATTTTCGTGCGTATAGTGAAGGGATAACTTCCTACATATAAAAGAATAATTTCGTAAATTCAAAAATTTCCTTAATATTAAGGTGAATATTTCTTTACATTCAGTACAAAAGTTTTATCGGAAATATTAGAGGGCCTCAAATAACAAGCAATAAGAACTTAGCTAACTGTTTGTTGAGGCTATATAAAAGAAAATATCGCAAAGGAATGATTTTAATAATTGGAAATTAACATTAAGAATCAATTTTGTCAGCTATAAATCATGCAGTAAACTAGCTAGAATATTTATGGTCGAGAAAGCTTGTTGTTGGTATATCATGACGACGGTGATCCATAAACTTTGGTAACTTTCCAATGGGTTTCGCGTCCTGCCTTTTTTGGAAAGTTAATAAGTTCATCTATCCGCACATCAGACAGTGATGCAAGATCACGGTTATTTAATTCGAAAGTATTTAAGAGACGTAGTCGCACAATATTGTCATTCGTCTGCGCTAGGACCTAACTAGCACAGTTGTCATTTTGTGATGTCAACATTTATGACCTTTGTTGTCATATATCTTCCTCGTACAACTGTGTTTTAACCCAAGTCTGTGTAACGCACACCTACGCACCAATGCTTACATAAACGTTAGAAGGTTACCATCAACGCTTATAGATGTTTTTCAAGCGATTGCTACGTTTCGGCAAATTTGACCTGATGACCGTGACCTGCACATTATCCTAGGATACCGAACTCGCGCCTAACCAAGGGGTTCTGGTAATTTAATTCGTTCTTATTAATTATGCGTGTTTATATTAGATATGCATAAGGTTCCCCGAGGAAAGTAACCTTTGAACTTAGTTAAAGATGGTAGCGTTTTCCAGCCTAATTCTTGTGGCAAATCTAAAATATTGTGGTAATTTGGCTTTGGTTTCGCAGTTTGCTCTTTCTGCCTGAGCTGATCAATAAATGTAACGTGTGTGGGCATTCACTCACGATTAAAGAGACCAGCTTCAGTTGGCAATCGAGTAGAATCAACATTTGTCTCGGGCGACAGAAAGAATCTGCTTTCGCTACCTATTTTTTCCACTCATGAGCGCTATCGTTATAGTTTGTTACTGCACATAGCCGACAGCAGTAGAAAGGATTTTGCTTGCTCAAATTGAAATCTATTCGGGTCATAAGAATAAAACTTTATTTGAGGCTCAGTAGTGCGTCCCCAAAATACATGATACCACCAAGTTTGTAAATGTGGATGTAATTGAAGCCAATTTCAAATATAAACAGTGGAAATGCATATAGATGCAGGGAAGACAAACTGTTGGAATCGTACACTTTGCCAATAAAAACATTATTTGTCATATCTAAAAATTTAAGTTTAATTTTCTAACGGTGCTATGAAAAGAACTGTGATGCATGTCTGTTTTAGGTTTCGTAAACACGTTTTTTTTCGTATAATCACGATCTGAATATATTTTCTCATCTGATAACACATTTCGTAGGGTTATATTTGTCTTTCAGCGGGATTCAGTTATAGAAAGCTACGATTTTGTTATACTTAAGACAAACTGTTAAGTTGTCAACATGTGCCGGATAGTATAGTGGTTAATATCCCCTCCTGTCACGCGGGAGACCGGGGTTCAATTGCCCGTCCGGGAGGCACCTATTTTAAAAATTTTGGGCCAATTCTTAGTTTTGGCCGCCCTGCTGTTCCATAGCACGACCACCATGAACTTGTATTTGAAAAATACGTTCGGTGTGTCAAAATAAAGTTCGGATACAACTTGATTGTTGTTTTTCGTGAAGTCAAAGGTGTCGTAGCAGTTTGCGTTTTACGGTTTTTTATACTGATACAGATACTCCAGCATCTTCAGAAGAGAGAAAAACGGTTGCCCCCTTAAAAGCTGTGTTCGTAATCGTGGGCGTACAATAATTGCTTTGTTTGTTGCAAAGGGTTCGCGAAAACGGCAGGTACTGGGAGTCGAACCAAGAAGTGTACAATAGCTATAACAAACCGTTAACCAAATATAAAATATATTAGACTGCGCTAGCTGAGTTATTAAATTCTGTTTAAGTTTTTCAATTTAATTTATCAGTCTATCATCAGGCGTTGTCGCCTCTAAACAGGCATTGTTGCTACTTGGGATGTTGCCGGTTTTAGAGTCGACAGCGCGTCATGATAGATTGATGAATTGAATAAGCACGTGCACTAATGTAGGGTACCTGGGTTATGTGTCAGGTACTCTGATACAGCTGTCGGGTACCTGGGTACCCGAGTTTTACATATTTTGAAGATAACCAAAGAATTTATTTTTTGCCGTCTTGGCGGAAAATTGCGTTGTTAACTTAAGAAGTATAACTAACTAAAAATCAAGATATTAAGTGACGTAGAAATACAGAGCATATGAATATTTATTGTAAAACACACGAATCATATTAACTTCAGGTTCCTATTTTGAGCTAGTGGAATTTTAATTTGGACACAAGGCTTTTCCAAATAAGGACAATGACGAATTTTTATATATTATACAAGGTCGCTGACCGGTATGTGTCTCGAAGACTTGTAGCAACAAGTAGAGTGCCGCATGTTCACATAGTTTTCATTGCGGAAATATAGTAATATAAACGAGACCGCAATTACAAAATGTAACAACTAGCTACAAACGTTTATGTTCAAGAACTTTGGAGTAAATCTGAACAAATAACTAACGAATATATATTAGGAATGCAAATAATATATATAACGAATGTATATATATATATATATTAATTAATATATATATATATATTAATTTTTCGTTTAACAATATTCGGTATAAAGATTAACATTGTATAGAGGGCTACAAATATCAAATTGAGCAAATTGTTTATTGCGGCCATTAAACAGTAAAGGTAAAACCGTTAAAAGGCTGGCTCTCAGTTGGAAATTAAGATGAAAATCATTTTCCTTACTCACCATTAAATGTCAACACGCAGTACAGTGCGGTAGGCCAATGGAAACAATTTCTTTTATATCGAACCCATCGAAATATAAAAGCCTTATTTATGATTTGCGTACCAAATTTGAACCTCGTAGATAGGCAAATTTGAGTAGATACCGCGGCTTACAAGATCTAAAAAAATTGGTGCCAGGTAATCTGGTAGTTAGGGGTATCTGGATATTTTAGTCTTGTCGGGTACCCGTTTAGCGATTTGTAACATGCTGTACATTCCTAGTCGCTATACAGTTTGTAATGCTATAGCGACTCTTCATTTACAATATCACGCTGCGCGAATAACTGAGTAAATGCACTAGTGCAAACTGCAATAATCTGGGCCAGACCGGCTATATCAGTTATACAGTTAAAAGTTGCTCTTAAAATATAAGTTTGGCTCAGAAATCTTGCTACGACGCATCTGTCCATAGCTGCAGTCCATCATGTTTCACTAACCTTGGTTTCGTTCTACGTTCTTGCGCAGCGTTTTCAGGAATGTTCATCAAAAATCAATGCTTCATTATTATTTCTTTAGATCCTTAGGTACCTAGTGTTGACAAAAGATATGGTCATATCAGTGCCAAATATAATAAACACGGGTAATTGTTATATGTCAAATAAGTTTAAGGCTTTTAAGTTAAATATGCTAGACCTAAAACGATGAAAAATTTTTTTCACCTTGGATTTAGACGAAAATAGTTAACATGTTTAATTTTTAATGAAGGGTTCCAGATTTCCAATTAGTTTTACTGTAGCTGTTTCACTTAAGCCAGTTTTATTGCAAATACTACTTCACTGTATGTACTGCACCCAGGATTCAGCAAAACTGAAATCGAGGAATTTATTTTGTTTACGAAATTGCATTAAAATAAATTTTAGCTTGTATTTTAGTTTAGAACATCAAAAATGCCAATAGACGTTAGATTTGAACCCATAATAATAGACTTTACGCGACTTTTCTCGAACCATTCAGCTATTTAGCCGAAACCACGTTGCGCATAATAAGTTACATTAAAATTTGTTAAAACAAAACGCTTCTAGGTCTGTACCTTTTCATTTTATGTGATGCCTTATTGTTGCTTTGGGCATGACAGCTTCCAAACCTTATATGGTTGGCGAAAGCGAGTTAATGAAAATCCAGGAAGGACTAGCTTGGTTGCTGGATTGTTATATATCAGCACTGAAAATATTCTATCCAGAGGCGCTAGGGAAACTAGGACTTTAACAAAATTATGTATGTAATTTGAAAATTTGTGGTAGCTTTAGAGCATTTGCACCAGTAAACTTAAAACCGTATAAAAATCATTTATACATCAAAAATCAAAGACAAATACAGATGTTTATACGAGCATGCTCAGGAGACACCAGGAAAGAATATTATTTAGCGCAGTTTAAAATATTGTAGATGTTTTTTCCTTTCCTCCTTCATTTCTGAGGTGAGACAAAACACACTGACGCCTCCAAGTTCTGTGGGGTTATGTGGACGTCGATTTCATGGTATCAACCGATAATTCTCAAACCGAGGGGATCTAACGTTTTCTTTGAAGGCAGGATTTCAGTGTATTTTCTCATCCTAAAAATTACGAATAGAAAGCGAACAACGGAAATCAGCCGGCTTTGAAGTCAAACAGCCGGAAACCGCTAAAAGCGGGCTAACCGCTAACCGCTAGTGGATGGTATTTCGATTGCCAACGGCCGACCTGCGGTCCAACAGCTCAACAGCCGGCCGAATGCCAATAAGCTGCTCTTGCTTAGATATGAATTCAATCTTTGTAACAGCCACTTCAGCATGTGGCCAAAAATTATGGGATGATTTTAGCATATTATGGCTTTACACAACGTAGAATGAAATAAATAAAATGAAATTTTACACACAGACGGACTATAGCCACACTATAGTAGATGTTGGCCAACAACCGGATTTGAGGTCGGTGTTTGAACATTGACACATATTAGTTTAACGAAAATATATATTCGTAGGGAGTTGTGGAGGCCAAGTTTTTTTTAATTTTGAGTGAACCAGTTTTGACGTTTTAATTCGCTTGTTTCGCTCAGCACATTTCGCGATATACACGATGTATACGAAACTGTTGCCAAAGACATGTCCGGTGGAACGTTTTTTACCTAGCTATGTAACGAAGCTTTGTAGCAACGCAGCACACACCTCTTCACGGTGCTTAATTCGTTGAACAAACTGAACTCAGCATCACGTATATCGTTAGCCAATTGTAGCGAGCTACAGCACCCTTTTTGGTCCATTTTGGTCTCAAGAGCACTTTCCAACCGCTGGAAAGACCATGTTGTAGAACACAGATAACCACCGTAACAACGTATAATTTTTACTTGGTACTACAACATAGGTAAGCAACACGATATCTTATCACATACATAAGGACTTGTCTCCCTGTATAAAACGAGCTCAAATACGACCCGCATATTTTCAATGGTTATGGAGATACAATCGTTTTCGTACTATTCGGGCCTTATGCTCATAGCTGCAGTAGACGCCTTTTTCGAGTTGAACCTATATCTATAGCACAAACAACCACAATAAATTTGGTTGCATGTTGGTTACTGTCGATCAAAAAGTGTCGGTAGTCTAGTTTGATGAACTTGCTATTGACGTATAGAACTCGCCTGGCCGGCTGACATCCAAATCAGTTAATGTAACGCTTTTACGGCTGTTAATACCGGCCTGTCATTTGCTGTTTTCCGTTTGTTATTCGGCGGTTAGCCGTTTCCCACGGCCGACATAATCTTGGGTTACCGGCCGTCGGCTTCCGCATCGGTTGCCAACATTACTCGTGACATGTAGCAAAGAATACAAAATTAGAGTACGGAGAAATCTCATACTTCTCTTCTATGCACTGTTAGTCAAGCTAAGTAAATTTAACTCGTCGATGTGCTGTAATTGCTGATATATTTGTAAAAAGTCGTTTTCTAAATTAACACTGGGGCTGATTCACTGTGGTATAAGTCGTCACTGTTGTCAAGAGATGCAATAAAACTCCAGAATGTAGCTGGATTGGTCACTATGGTTAACAACTATTTAGGGCACGTCAAATTCTCGTCTTCACCTTATACAAAAGGGCTATATATTTATAATGTTCTACAGAAAGTTTCATTAGATGTGGCACAGTAGCGGCGTTAAAGAAATATGCATTAGGAATCCATCTGGAATTATCATCGACATTATATTCTTTAGTTTCTAGTCGATTTCGTGTCACCATTAGGTAAGAAATTAAGTAACTATTAAAGAATTAAGTAAATGGAAGTATATATAGTTCGTTGTGTGTTTTCCCAAAATCGCTACCCAACCCGACTAAACTACCCGGGTATCCGATACTAATTTTGATAGTTCTCCTAAGCCGCAGCTTTCTGTCATGTTTGAGGTATCTGCGACGTTAAACTGGGTACCCAAAACTGTAAATAAAACTTGCAGGTTGTGATTGTATTGACCTAAAATTATTTCCTCCGGCATACTGCATGCACATGGTGGTGGCTAAGGAGAATGGTGTAAAAAACCAGCAAAGGTCAAATGCCTGGACCAGACTGAGATATGCAGCCGTAAGATAAAAAGATTTCGAGAGTAAAAATATTAAAATACCATTATATAAATGTACCGGTTGCCAGCTGTTGGGAATTTTTGCAGAAATAAGAATGCTTGAGGTGGGAATAAGATAGACGTGTTGTTTCTTCGTTCACAAAGTAAAAGAAGTGTTGGGTTGTAGAAAATCCATAACTATGTTTAGTTTTTAGAGAAAAATAGCGAAAGCAAAGGTGTTTTTCCAATCTGTCCGATCGTGTAACCACTTCCATGCCGACTTGCAACTGTGTATAAGTTTGGAATTGAGTGGTGGGACTCTGAAAACTACATAAAAGATCGTAAACCAACACTTTGACCAAAAATTTTTTGTAGGACCACTCCCTGGGCCGCTGTGGGGCCGAATATGGTTAAATGACCCTTTGAAAGAAATAAAAATTTTTAAATTTTCGGAAAGTTATCACGTGTTGTTACCGTATAACGAGTGTCCGTTAGGTTACCAAGCACGCTCGATGCTATGGTTTTGCTATTTAGAGCCCAACTTAACTATATTACACCTTTTCATGGTATTTCAAGGGTATTAAGGTCGACGAATCTGATTTCATAAATATGGTGAGTTTTCATTTTTTGGTTATGTATTGCGTGCAGGCGGCATCAAGAACTATCTATATTATAGGTATTTCTGAAAGTAGAATACAATGATTTGGTTATCAAGAGTCTAGTGTGCACATTTCATGCCTTTTCATTGGTTTCAATGGGTTTAGGGTCAATGAATTCTATTTCTAGAATATAGTCTGTCTTCACCTGTTTGGTTACGCATTGCGTACAGGTCATCAAGAATTGTTTATATAGGTTTTCTGGCAGGCTGAACATGATGGTTTGGCTATCTAGATACAAGCACAAATACTTGATGCGTTGTCAGTTGTTCTAGATGGGTTTAGGGTCAATGAGATTTTAGGTTTATCAATGAGTTCAGGGTTCGACAGGTTTTACATCAAACACAGCCTGTTACAGTTAATTAAACAAAACGATAAATTAAAATGAAACCACGCTCGCTCCGTTTCACCTTCGTCACTGTCCTTATTAGGAGAAGCCTTGTGTCCAAATTACAATTCCTTGTGTTCAACATATGAACCTTAACTTTTTGTAAATCAAATGTATGTCCATACACAGCGTTCGTCTACTTCCATAATCTAGCTTTTGGGTTACGTATATTTCCTAAGTTATTAAGAAGACAAATAATATTTCGGTAAGGCGGCGGAAAATAAATTCCAGATGACATTCAACATAACTAATACCCGGTTACCTGACTGCTGTAACCAGGTACCCGATGCACTCAACCCAGGTACCCGACGTCATGTACCCGGGCAGTAGCGTCCATGCTTATTGGATACGTCTCCTATATATCTTTTCACGTAGATAATTATATCGAAATATGCTCAAAGAACGCAAACAACTTGTTAATAATATATATAATAATTAGAGACAAGCAATTTTTCCACATTTCTTTGCTGCTTCCGACTACGCAAATAAAATGTCAATAGCTTTCCCAGTATCGTATCTTAAAGAAGATAATAAGCATAAAATATTAGTATTATATACTCTAATAAAGCCATTAACGTAAACTCAAATATTATGAAGCTCACAGTGAATCGATATATTTTCATAGGGAATACCCGTTTCAAATTTTCAGATATATTAAGACCATTTGCTGTAGCAACGTGTTTAGATCAAGGAAGCTTGTCAAGAAATTGGGGCTGTTAGATTAACCCTTTTATTCACACTGGGTCCTAATAGACTCACGGTAAATTACGAAGCGTTGTGTTTATTATTTTTGTCGTATAACTGTTTTCACGTGCGTTTTTAGTCCCTCGCGTTGTGAGGTTGCTTAAGGAACCAAGCAACGGCCCTTAGACAGTTCAGTGATTAGCTTGTCCAACTTTCGCCCGTTCAGCTCGGCTTGTATTCCTGGCGCCAACGTGAAATTGTCAAACACTGAGCGATGTGAACATTGTTTATCACGTCAACAAACAAACTAGTGTCTTTTCGATCAAAAATTTTTATGCAGGTTGATGAAAAACCGTTGGACGTTTAATACCGGCGCCTTTAAAGCGAAACATTCTGAATAAATATTGACTTCCAGTATCAAGACTTCAAAACTGCCTCCAGAATCTGACATAGACTTCAAATACTTCAGAAAATACTACTAACAAACAGCAGCTAAATCATGATTTCACCACACGTGGCTTATTTAACAAATAAACCGACAGTTGCCTGGCGCGCGAAGCGTGCTATACCGCCGTGTCGCTATGGACAAACATAATAAAGATTTCTTTAATAAATACACAAATTAAATAAAATTTGACAATAATATTGTTAATCAAAGAATCGAACCGATGGACGAAAAACCTCAACCTTCTGTGGTGTGGATCAAACCTATTTAATACTATAGATTGTAGTCTTGTTTATATTAAGTACTATTCAGCTGATCACATGGATAGTTGTTCTGAAAGGATTTACGAATCGGTATTATGGACCGAACCAGAATTCGAACACAATACTCTAACTTTGCAACGCTAATGCGTTAACACTACACCACGGGCTCCGATGCACACTCACTAAATATACGCTATGTACAGTGCCGTAGCACAGCGTTACGGTCCAACCGTGATTGCGTTTGCTACTGTACGTGGTACATTGTATCCGATATGAGTAGCATGTTAAATTTTGCCTCACATTATAGTACACAAACTTGAGATAATGCAATTAATCGAACAGTGTATATATTTGTCCACAGAAGAACGAAAACATTGTTTTAATAATTCTTTTAGCTATCAAGCAAACTAGGATGTTGAGCCCTGTGCGGCGCTGAATTTCAATAGGAATTTAACTAAAATTGACAGCCTCGATGATATTATGTAATCGGAACACCAAGACGAAACAAGATTTCGTATATCTAATGCTTGTGGTAGATTGCTCCATGTAATCTGAAAATTGTAGGTGACATATATCTAACCTCCCACGTTGTGTGGTGTATGTAGGGGCAAGTAGTTGCACAAATCGTTTCAAAAATACAGCAAACCAAATGGCACAACCAAAGTACCTAGCAATCGGGATATATACAGTTACAATTACCAATTTTGTATTTTAGGGCCAAATGTAAGCAAATTTCTGTCATATAGATTATAACATATTAACGATATATAATTATACTATTCGGCAATGGTTTCACAATCATAATCAGTTCTAGGGACGCAGCACGCGTCTCAAAAGTGGGATCAAACTAGACTAAAATATATTAATGTCACAATGTTTTAATTTATCATAAATTTTAGGTGTGTGGGGGGGTGAACGGTCAGATTGACCCCACAGCAAATAGTGGGGGTCATGACCAATAACCCACCATTTTGCTGCACCACTGATCATCATGTTGCCCACTTAAAACATGAATTCTTCTAGGGAATGCCTTTACAAGGCAAGCAAATTTTTTGCTCTCAAGCAAACATCATCTCATTCTTTGCTGATATCGTATGAACTCCGCATGACGAATTCTTCTGAGCTTTTTGCAGAGTATATACGTACCGTCAACAGCACACCTAGAAACTATGTATCAGTCACAAAGCTGGTAACACGACGTGAAAAGCGGCACCAGATGGGGACCACGATGCGAAGACTATAAGCTGTTAACCAACCAACCCCATTCGCTGCGGCTAAACATAAATTTCTATCGAATTACAGACAGTTTCTTAAATCTACTTCAATTAACAGAGGTCTGAAATACTATAAGTTTTGAACATTTACAAATTTATCACCATTTACGTGTTCTGGCAAAAACTTCCATACACTGACTTCGCGAGACAAAAAATGCTTTGAAAAATCGCATTTGAACTTTCCTTTGTTAGGTTTCAAGGAGTGGTCTCTAGTATTTGTATGGCGTAGTTTAAAAAATCATATGCAGATATTTATAAACCATCGCCAAATCAAAAAATCGCAGTCGTCTCAATTGAAACGGCTTCAATTTAAAAGTATTTAATCGGTTGCCGTAAGACTGCGACTGTAGACTGCATACGACATATAATTTGCTCGAGATGTAACGCTGTACACTTTCAAACATCATCGACATAACACGGTGACCAGATTTGGGATGAGGTCTTCAAAAATGGTCTTACGTATGACTTATAGGCATGTAATGCATTTTCGGCGATGCTCATTAAAAGCAACTGACTGGAACGTATATAGCACGGTAAGATTTCTTACAAGTCCAGCTATAATATGAGTGAAATTTCAGGTTATTGCTTACAGTAACAAAAAGTTCTTGACACTGCTTAACTGTTGGGAAGGCTGAATTCGTTAAAGTGTCCTCATGCATGGGATTATTCTAACCCAGGTGCAGTATACTACATTTTGGCACTGGGCACTCAGTTTTCGAGGGCGTTTATAGCATTCTGTAGATTACTTACTGATCACTCCAGATTACTCGTCAAAGTTTTAGTTTCACATCATCAGCAAATGTTTTACAGCATACAATATTTACATTATCCAAATATAATTAATGTACAATAAAAACAGAGTAGGTCCTAATAAGCTGCCCCGAAACACCCATATGTCGCTGGAAAATATTCTGAAAATTCTACATTTAATTTCCCACAAACTTTACGACCAATGATGAATGCGGCTGTCCAAGAATTTGGGGCAACCCGAAATTCCTAAAGCCGATAGTTGCCTGACAACTTTTATGTCCTAGATTGTGTCAAACGCCTACCGTAAAGTCAATGCAAACTATAACAAATTTTTTTCGCATCGAGATGGCGACTCCAGTCATTCAGGCTTTGCAGAAGTTTAGCGCTTTGAAGAAATCCACGCTCGAATTTAGTTATTAAGTTGTTTTTCATTACGAGGTCAAGCAGCGCTTCGGTAGTAATTCTTTCCATTACCTTAGATATATTTGACAACGGTGAAATTGTGTGATAATTAGATCATTGCCATTGTATACAGAGAATGCATCTGGAGGTAACCACTCACATGGACGTGGCAATCATGCATTAATCAACCGTTGATCAAAAAATGCAATAGCGGACAACACAGAACATAGTTTGTTTTCGCAGGAAATATTCAGTGAATCGGTTCTTTTTGAAGAATGTCGAGTATGAAAGTGCCGAAACCATTACACTGCATGGCTGTGATTGGAGTACGCAAACCGTAGCAGACTTCGTCCCGGTTACACTCTTTCATTGCAACCGTGAAGCTAGTTTATAAATTCAAAGTAATTGTTAGTAACCCACCGCGCTCAGTGCAGTATCTTGTTTTGTCAAAAAATAATGCAAAGAGACAGCTGAAATTAATAGTTTTATCTCGTGTTACAGGATACGTAATAAATAAATAAAAATATGCCTGTCTTCAGTATCTTAGAAGTTTATTTAATTAAATCACAATAAAGCTTACACGTTAAGCATATTACAAAATTGTAAAATAAAATACTTGAAATAACGTTTTATATTAATAACGTAGTCAACGCCTCGACGTATCAGTGCATTTGTTACGTAAACCAAACTGAAGTTTTTTAGTCAGAAGTTGTTTTATTTAGCAACCATAAATTAAAGAGAGAAATGTATATGCTTTTAGTTGCTGTGGATGAGACATAATAAAATAAAGTCAAGTGATTATGATAAACACACAAAGAGGAGTGCGACACTTATGCCAGACAACGTTATATACGTTGTGGTTTGACGCGACCCATTTTTCCGTTGCTTGTCCCACGTTTCGAAGGGGTGACAAGTTTCCCACTTTTGTCCTGTCCACCGTCCCAACCTTTATTCTGCTTTTCCAGCTGTTATTCTCAGGCCCGGCTCTAGGGTAGGGCTAACTGGGCTATAGCCCACAGGCCACCTTTGGGGACAGGCCATTTTTGGGCGACTGCATAAGTTTTAATGCCAATTTTCTAACAGAGGCTTAAATTTTTATCTAAGTCAGGCCATTCATGGATAGCGACCACCCAAGAATTGCTATGAAACTGTAACTCCAGGCCATAAATCCTTTAAAATGTCACAGTTTCGTAAGTGCATGGCACTAGCAGGCAACCATTTTACATTGTATCAAACGTAAGTCTCTTTGACCTATCGGCCCAATCACCTCATTGGTGGCTCAGTTCCAAGTGAATATGGTTCTCTTTTGCTCATTTCAGGATATTTAAGCCTGGTAACGCTTTGCGAATCATATTTTATTATTATTAAGCTGGTTTCATTGATTCTGGTCTTAAGTATAAACATTATTCATTCTGCATTCTACGATATGTCTAAACGGAAAAGTGGGTGGAAGAGACAAAAGGAACTCGAAAGAAAAAGAGGCGGACGAATAACTGTGTCATTAACTCCTAACATGCATCATTTTTTAAAAGATATTCGTCATATTATAAAAGATTATGTAAAATGTATATTGGTCATAGTATTGTGAAGTGTTTTCTGTGCCACAGTATAGAATGTAGTGAAATGTGAGCTAGGGAACATACCAGTATCTGAAACGTTTTCGGCAAACAGGCCACATCGAACCATCAGCCCACAGGCCACAATGAGCTTGAGACGGCCCTGGTTATTCTGTTACCCCAACTTTCGTCCTATCCCCCAAGTTTTGCTGCAAATCCTAACAAAAATATTTATTTTTGTCCGAATTTAGAGAAAAAGTTTAGAGTGCCGGAACAAAACTTGGGAGGGGGACAGAAGAACAGTTCGAAAGGCAGACGAACATTGCGGCGGGGGAGCAAGACGGGAGTCGGGGAGAGATAGAACGAAAGGGGGGACGGGACAAAACTGGCAAACTTATCCCGACTCAAATTGGGACAAATGACAAAAATGAACGGAATCAGGCAAAAACGTATAACGCGAGCGCAGGGGCACAGCGAGGGTTGGCCACCCTAACCCTCCACTTTTCTGCAAAATCGGCAAAAATAGGATTTTTCTCTTATAGCGCTCGCAATTTTCGTTTACGGCACCCCACCCTTATTTTGAGTTGCCCCGACTATTGAGTACCATGCTGCGCTCCTGCACGAGTGTCACATGAGTGTCACGCTCTTCTTCAAGGTTTCATCAGGAACTCTTGATAAAAATATATCGTTTGTGTTCAAAATTTACATTGAGTATTTGGACTTCCGGCTTTTTATCAACAAACTTTGAATTATTTTTGTCTCTTAGAAGACATTTTTATATTGATGCTGAGCTGAGAAGACATTTATTTATGAAGTTTTTTAAGAATTATACATAGCAGCCGGTTTTAAAGATATATAAAAAGGCTTAATAATTAACTGTAGGTAGGTAAAACGCAAAAGAATAAGTTGGGTAAATGCAAGTGTGACGCAAAACTTAATGTGTCCTACCGCATCTTTAAAATTGAATACTCCACTGATTACATTTCTTTTACAGTCGATGTACATCGTTCTGTACATCGTTGATTCTCAACCTTAAGATTCTGTCACACCAACCGGTGAAATGGGGGTGGCGCTGACGCTATCTGTAAATCAAGCTGGAGGTGCATGGCCTTCGTTCTGGCCTCTTCTGCCCCAAAAAAGCATACCATCCAGGCTAATGCCTTTTATTTAAAGTATTAATGCTTAATTATTCAGCCAGGCAGCCGCAAACGATTATGAGTCTACAGGAGGGCAGGTAAGCTAAGATACAATACGTCTGGCTGCAAGATAATAGAAAACATACAAAGGCATTTTGGGTAAGATAGATAGTCCCTAAGGGTCGAACTACCTATTGTCCAGCCATAGTTATTCCACACCACCCAGCGCGCCGAAAGTGCTTTGAAAATTTTGGACTAACAAAAATTACGGAAAATCTGTGTAAAATTGGAAATTGGCAAGTCTGAGTTCCTCGCGCTCATCCCTCCCCCAACCCGTTCCCAGTTCTCTCCCTGTTTCAGTCTGGCTAATCTAAGACACAAGCGACAGCTAGTAGTAAGGACCTCGAATTAGCGTATTGTTATTTTTACAAACTATCCGTTAACTGTGCTCGAAATAGTTGGGCGGAAGACCGATTATCGTGTTGCGGTAATAGTATACGAACTAAGACTAAAGATAAACGTATTTTGACTTTATGACACCTTCAGCCAGCGTCCAAATGTTGCAACACATGCAAGTTCACAATCTTTTGAACAATAGTTGACAACCCAGTAGTCTCGACTAAGCATCTTGTAAGGGAAGTGACTATTTTCATAGCTGGTGGTTAGAAGCTATATAATTTAGTAGGCATAACACTTCTTAAAGTTTCTATTTTCATAATTCATTTACCAATAGTGCAAGTGAGCTATATAATAAGCAGCTCGCGGCACTGTCGCGACCTATTCGATTACATTTAGCCACAGCCACAAATCTATCAAATTTTGAAAACACAGTAATAACTTTGTCAGTACTTAACTCAGGCTGTGGAATCAATTCTGACACTGTCCATATGCTTCTAGTGGAGGGTCCAACGGAGGCTGTTTTGCTAAATTTTTTTGTTAAATCCACCGGGGCGGTTTTTTACTTGCTTTTAACTAACATTTAAGTACCCATTTGTAATCTTCTTCTGTATATTTCACGATTGTGTTGTATGTCTTTCGTCGCGCCCAAGTGATTGATTCGCCAGTATTTGGTTGATATTTTATGACAAAGATTGTTCATCAAGAGGCACTCTTAGGCACACTTGATCAGTGTAATGATTTTTTACTATCGCAATAAATATTTCAACTTCTTTTTCAAAATGAAAACCTACATGGGATAAACTATCTTAACAATCCACTGTACTGAAACCGCACTCAGATCATATTAGAATGTGTGTTTTATTCGTTTAAAATATAAAAGCTGTGATAAATTTTTCTGGAAATAAACAAACATAGATTCGGTTTTTTTTTCATAAAGATACATTTTGTATATATATTTCAAATTTATTTATTAACGCACAGTGGTTAGCCATGTCGATCATATCTTTGGTTTTAAGTAACGCTATTCCGTTGTTCGTAATAGCGACTATAACCTGGCTGATTACAACATTCATCCGACGAAACAAGCAACCACCGGGTAACGCATTTGCATTTTGTTTTAGTCATTGACTCCTAATGTTCAAAGCCAAACTAACCGGGTATCAGATAAAACAAACAGCCCGTCTGCCATGGCTTTTCCTAACGCAGGTTCTTCGGTTCTTGTGAAATTTACCTAATAAATTAACAAGAAATTTGTGAATAAACAAGAAACTTCCGTTAGCTAAAGTAATGCTGGGGTTTCATTGCTGTCCGAGGTCCGGTGGATTGTAAAATCGCATAAGGCTAAAATATTTGATCTACCAAGCATAAATAGTTAAAATTTTCCAAGCTTTAACGATTAATGACGGTGCTGTACATTCATTGCTCACAAACAGCAATCGATCTAACATATAGAATAGATGTCCAAGGTCCGTTATCTCAGTAGAGTAAATAGTCTCTTCACGTGTAGAAAAATGCGCGTGGAGACAGTCCAGCGGAAAATGTTTCTATGTATCCAAATTTTTGCCAATGTTTCTTTTTTCCCAATTTTCCATTAAAATTTTTGTAATTTCGCTTAGAATTCCTAAAATTGCCATGTATGGAAACAAATCTGTACCGAAATGGTGAAATCACGCTTTATAAATAGCTTGTTGGTGTTTGAGACGCTAGTTTAGCTGCACACCTGCAGATCATATCACTCAACGAAGCAAGCATTTTGTTTTTGGCATATGTCTCGAACGTATATAGTGCGAAAATGCGTTCACACATAAGCATTTGCAGATTATAACATAGAGCTTATAAGTTGAATATAATTCTTCCCTTAATTGGCCTACACCTTTTCCGTCTAATCAAAACAGTTGACCATCATTCTGATTTATTAATGTCGTCGTTTATTTATTTTATTTATTTATCTAGACTAAAAACAGATTCATTTAAATCTCTGAATTCATAATGCTTCTATATTGAGATATACTAAAAATGAAATAAAAATAAAGAAAATTCTGTACGCACTTGGAACATATTCTGCTCATATTTTGAGCTTTAAATTTTTAATTTGAAATCAGAATGCCAAATTCGGATATACTGCCAACAACTGCCAAAAATTAGATTCGTCACTGATCGCCCATATATATCATGTTGCAATGTCTTAAAATTAATTCCCATTGTGAAATATTAACATTATTTTTTGAAAACAATGTTGTATAACAATACAATAACAGCTCTATCATAGCGAGACACTGTTTGCGACCTGCTACTAGAACTATGCCAGTACAGCTGCTAAACCCACACTATACTACAGGCCTTGGTTTAAGACCTTGCTCACTGTACAAACGTTCTAAATTTTAGGACCATTTGGCTTTCCAGTCGTTGGCTATCTTCCGTACTTAAAAGATGAAAAATTACATTTAACATTTTTACAGCTAGCCAAAAATACGGTGGTGTGTTTCAAATTGAACTGGAATTGCACCCAACATTTTATATTGGCGTCAAGTATATACGTAAATTAGAATAATTTTAGGACCATTAGGCTTTCCAATTGTTGGCTATCTTCTGTACTTAAAAAATGAAAAATTACATTAACATTTTTAGAACTAGTTAAAAATATGGTGGTGTGTTTCAAATTGAACTGGAATAGCACCCATCATTTTATATTGGCATCAAGTATATACGTAAATTAGAATAATTTTAGGACCACTTGGCTTTCCAATTGTTGGCTATCTTCCGTACCTGAAAAAAGATGAAAAGTTACATTTAACATTTTTGCAAATGGCCAAGAAATATGGTGATGTGTTTCAAATTCAGCTCGGACAACAGCCGCTAACAATCGTTCTTAATTCAGGTAAAACCGTACACTGAACCTCCATTTTCATGAAGTTAAGAGAAGTTTCTTTAAATTTTGCATCACCAGATATTCTTTTAAAGTTAAAGAACTATTCCTTGAAATTTCAAAGTATTATTATTTAAAGACTTATCTTACTTAAAATTAAAATTATCTTGGCAATTTCAAGAAATAGTTCTTTGAACTTTAAAAGAACTATCTGGATGTGCAAAAATCAAAGAAACTTCTATAAAAGTTCACGGAAAGTATTTAACTGTACGTACATTTGATGATGTTAATGTTCAGTTTATAGTCAACTGAATGGATTTAAGATCGTTTGTAACTGTACACATGCCCCATAGTTCGTAAATTTAATCCTCAAGCTATATTATCATGAATGTATAAATACACACACCATGTGCCTAAGTCACGATATCTCAAATTACTTATGAATATTTAAAATTAATAGACTAAAAAATAGCATATCAATATGAACGACGGGCTTGTACAATACAAATACGAATACAAAATAAAGACGGGCTTGGAAATTTGACAATTTCAGATGTGGGAATTTATCCACATGGGTTCTGCAGGAATTTTTGCTCCTATCGCTTATAAAAATACCTACAAAAACACTCCTTCATATTTAACGTTACATATGCACAGTAGACTCTTTTCTTTGTTTGCTTGTACTCTGGCGGGGAGAGCAGTAGTAGGCGGCGGCGTTGTCTCACATCCTAATGTCGTCGCTTTTGTATGTGAAACTCCTAATTAAGAGAGAACTCGTTGTTAAAGCAACTAGCTACTTCGGTGACTGTTCTCAATTCTATTTACATCTGCTCAACTATCTGTGGTACAATTATCATTTAGTGTAGATGAGACTCTTGGCTAGGGAAACCCCATTGATATTAATTGTTTTTATTGTATACAATTATAGCATCAGCAATGCGTGAAGCATTTCGACGAAACGAATTTTCATATCGACATGTTTCTCCGGTTTTTGAATTGCTTGTCAAATCAGGCGAACGAAATATTACATTTGCAAATGGTGAACGATGGCACTATTGCCGCAAAGTAGCTAATCGAAGTATTGGTACTTTTTGTAAAGTTAACAGTGTCGAGCCGCCAATTTATACGGTAAGATGTACAGAAACGAACGGTGTGAACATAAAGTACTAGAGTCACGTCTGGAACACAGGATTATTAGATCCAAATATTTTGATGATAAGATACGCTATTTGTACTTAAAGCCTTGTGGATTCGCAGCCACAATAACATAAATTGTAAAGCAAAACGTATGTATACAAAGAAAACAACGCGGTTTTGTACCGTCTTACTACTCTAGCGTAAAAAAGGTGATACTACTCTACCCAACTTTGATGCGAGCTAATCGTGGTCTGTGTTGTAGTGGTAGCACGCTGGTCTTGCAAGCTAAAGGCCCGTTTTCGAATCCAAACTGGTCGGTCCAATTAAGATCTGTCGAAGATCTTTTTAATTTCTTAAGATGTAGTATTCATAATGTTTATCACTTTTATAATCACTGCTTTTTAAATGCCGCTCAAGCTAAAGCATGATAACCGGTAATTCTACAGAGGTTTCTGCATGTGTAGCAGAACTTCTAGTACGCCCTGTGTGCACTTGAAATGGTCGGCAATTTGTTGTGTTGTTCTAGCTAGCGAATTAACGCTACGATCATACTTATATACTTATACTTTACTGCGTAATATCATCCCGCCAAATTTATTTAAATTTAATTTATTTAAGAATTTAAAAATTAAATTTGATTTAAGCCAAATTGTATATATTGCTTTATAACGGCAACAAATTCACATTTCTGTTTGTAGCTTTCAAAACTAAAATGGAATTATTGCAGTACAGAGCTATAAACTTACAAGTCCATGATAAACTGTAATAGTAATTTGCCATAACTAGTCTCAAAGTGCCACTATTTGCAGTGAGAAGGTGGCAATATAGACTAAAATTTACTGAAAAGAGGTTTTACAAAAAGCCTAGCTCAGCCAAGCCCAGAGCCTAAATTCTGACCCCTGTTACGTAGTACCTGCCTTATAGAACAAAATAATACTTTCTTACTACACTAATTACGAAACTGAATTTGAACAAATACTAAAAATATAGAAGTATTTTAAAGATTAATATAGAAAAGATATCTATTTAAAGTTGTTTAAAACCGCCCTACAATATTATATATAAATTTACATTCTTGAAACACACATAATAAAAGCAAGAATTCATAAAGACCATTTTGTAGAAGAGTATGACACTCGGTTTAATTATGCCATACATCTTATCGTATGACGTTGTTGTTTTCGCCCAAACCTCAGGTGTTCCAAGGGTTACTTTAAATTTTGTTTCCATGAGGTTCTTTGAAATGCGTATCGGTTAACCCCTCCCCCAGGGTAGCTTGGATGGTAACAACTGACAGGTTGTCAACAACAAATGAGAGAACAGAACAGCAGTAGCAGTCGCCGGTCGCTCCTAAAACTGCAGTTGGTTCATTGGATATATTCGAACTGTTAGTTTATACTCACCTAAAGGAACCTTGAATTTAGACGATACCCCAAAAGAGATTTGGGGTAGCCTACTGGAATAATCGGGTGTAGGCCGAAAAGACGACTTCATCATCAGATGAAAAGTAAGATAGGACTACGGTACGTGGCATACTCCACTTCAAAATGGTCTTTATGGACTCTGTGTAAGAGCAAGAATGTATAAAAGTAATCCACCATATCACCGAGTCTGAGATGGTACATGAGTATAACCAAGCATCATATTTAGCAATATTTCCGTTGAGTCTTGGTAAATGCAACCGAAAAAGAAATGTAGTCATAAAAAATGCTTCATATGTGAAGTTAGCCAGTGCGGTAACCTATATAAAGTATATTCCGCAGTACAATTATTTGGAACGTAGCTAGCGTGGGAAATACTATAATATAAAAAGTATATACTTGTATAATATTAGTAAAACCCCAAGCCGCGGTCAAATTCATATGATTTAAAACTAAGTCTAAATTAATTGAAAAGAATGTGTAATGTCTTTATTGAAAATGCGTTTCCTAGATTAATTTAAAATGAGTTTTGAGTTTTAAAAAGTCATAATTCTCCTTAGCAATAAATTTATAGTTCTACAAATTTGCTTCTAAAATGAATTTAGATATTCCATTTAGAGGTGAAACTTCATCTGGAAACAAGAAACAGAGGTGAAACTTCATCTGGAACAGTATCACGGAAATCGGTTGTGGATTTCTGAATCCTATCGGATAATTCTATGCTTACGAAATTTTACAATATATGTAGCGCATACATTAAAACTAAACTAATTATCTATTTTTGAATTGCTAGGTTTGCGACTGGCTGTTCAAGCAAATTGAAAAAGAACGCCATGGCAAAGATGGTAAAGAAAACTCAATGAGTACAAAGGATCATCTAATGCGATGCACCGGGGCGATGATGTCTGCGGTTGTATTCGGCAGCAATCCAGACCCAGAGCACGAATACAACAAGCAGCTGCTCGATTTGATTTACACGTTTTTCGCTTGCTTCGACGAAGCTTACAACGTCGAGCTATTTCCACAGCTTCAACCGTTGTACAAAAAGCCATTGGATCGATTTTTTTGCTCAACTTCACAGTTTGTCGATCATATCCGCCGTGAAATTCGAAAACATCTCTACATTGAAGGGGATCCGATACGAACTGTCGCAGATAACATCATCAAATCGGTCGACGAGGGTTCAGAGAAAGAAAAACTAGCCGCGTATGATTTCGTGTTTTTGTGCTGTAGAACAAAACGCATGATAGGCTGTATATATTGCAGTATAATTCTAAGTTTTCACTGCGCAATTCTTTGTGAGGCAATCTAGAGTATAGTGCAGTAAATGTCGCAAAATGGGTTTCAATTCGAAATAATTTCCAGGGTGAGAGCCGTCCGATACGAACTGTCACTTATAACATAATAAAATTGGTAGACGAGGATTCGGAGAAAGAAATGCTAGCTGCGTATAATTTTACGAGTTTCTGTTTTAGTGTAGGCCAGGAAGCACAATACCATTTCAGTGGATTGGTTGTACTAATGCTATGCTCGTATTTACCAGATGATGTTGTAGTGTAAATAGCTGTCTCACACTTCGTTTCAATTTGAATTTTCAGTTAACATCCTGCATAAGGAATCCTAAGCATTCAATGATCTCATATTTATTAATATATTTCAAAATATTTACATCATTATTTGTGCAGTTCGGGGCATCGCTTGACGTCTTGAACTGTCATACTGGCTTTTACAATTATACCTTTCTCATCTCACTACGCTAGCATATATAGCGTAGCTGAACAAGCTGTGATCGGGGCCTGTGGTGTAATGGTAGCGCACTGGTCTTGCAAGTAGAGATCCGGATTCGAATCCCGGCTGATCCAATGTATGATCGCTGCTGGATCTTTTCAATCGGTGAGCCTGACGTGATCCGCTGCACGGAGTTTCTTTACACAGCTAGAGCTCAACGCATGCCCGCTCCGCGAAGAGTGTGTAGCATCTCGCTTGAAACGCAATTGAAAAGATCCACGAGAGATCATACTTTGGACCAGCCGCTATCCGAGCCCGGAGCCCAATCCCCTTTTTACATTGTTATTGTTCAACACTGCAGCTACTGTGGCCTAGATGCGGTTCTAGCAGAAGCTAATAATATGTCACTAATAACAATAGAGTAATAATCTTGAAATAGAGGACAGAAATTTTTGAGTTAAGAATGTGTTTTAACAATTAGAGATTGGTTGTATTATACTCTTTTAAAGTCGTACAAACTCTAAATGTAGGCTGGCTGTCCACATCACTGTCCAAATGTATTTTCACATATGGGTTATGCAATTACTGTACTGTTTAATACAAAATGACATCAAGATGGATTTACTGCTTCATTAATATAAGTGATAAACTGCTGGTGTTTACAAAACACTGCAGAATTCACAAAGCAATTAAGGTCTGTCGGCTCAAACGGAATAGATGGCTTGGCGGAGGTGAATGTAGATAGTTTAGCGGGGTAGATTGTGCAGGTACCCTAGGACGACTTGGAGTCTGGTGCTAACTAAGATGAAACGCATCTGCGGGGATAAGATGGAATAAAACACATCTTAGGGAGCAAGCTGTGATATAACACATCTTAGGCATAGATTCACATAGAGGCAGCGAGCTAATCCGTAAGCGTTGGACCCTTTTTGAAGTCATACTTCCAACTCCATCACCTCTCGCTTCAAAGTGGGTGATAAAATTTTGGGTGAATTGACAAAAATTGGAGAAGATCTTGCTAATATTAGCAAATATGCGATTATTTTTGGGCTAGCACGAAGGCTGTGCCAGAGCTTCATTTGTGGAGAACCGTGGTCCCACAGTTTGGCTAAAATTGACAAATATGCGCTTTTTTGGGTATCACGAAGGCTATGCTCCAGCTTGATTTGTGTTTGAGGCGTGCCCCCACTCTGTGTTCCCGAGTCCCTGAGAGTTTTTGGCCTGTTTGGCGGAGGTAAATCAGTGGCAGCTAAATTTTCAAAATTCGTAGGAACTCATGACTTTTCCAATTTCACTTAACCTTAACCGAATTTTTGCCACATTTTTTCCTTTTGTAGTTTTCTCAAAAATTTACACGCGTTGAGCGGAGTTGGTGATAATTGGGTTGCTGAGCCTTCAGAGGACACCTTGAAGAGGTGGGTGCGACCATCATAGAGGTAACATAACCCTTATCCTACCATAGACACCTATTTAAGCAAGTCTCAAAGAGGTGAGATACGTTAACGCTAAATCATTAAAATCATACAATCTGATAGGGGCAAAGGAGATTATCTCCAGAGCCGTCAGCCCATCCACGCTTCGGGTTTGGGACCATGAATCTTGAGAGTGTAAGGTAAAATTCTTAAATAAGGTACTAACGCTTAACACTTGGGTTTACCATACGTAATATCAAATATTAATTATTCATCTCCGGTGGAAAGATCGCAAATATTTTTGTAAAGAATGGAAACCAACAACCCCAGCAAAGCATCTTGTAAATTCACCATTAGCAAAATGTGTTATATTTATCAAGTTTACCCTGAGGGATGGCTCGCTACAGTTGAAGTACGAAAGCAGGTATATAAGGAACCTTTTTAGCGGTGTAACGAATGACGATATTTTGGATTCCGTGATCGAAATTGTTGACGCAGGATTCTTTTCGACAGCTGAGAATACCGAATGGATGTTGTTAGCATTAGGTAAGTCATGATAATGAGTAATGTTCAAATTATGACTGAATCCGCAGAGTAGTCCTTATACTGTAGTCGATCCATCATACGTACAGAGCTTTTCCATACTAATAATCGTCTCGCCTTGAAGACCGTTACGACCGCGTTAAACATTTTATGCACCCGTAAAATGGGTAAGATGTTCCTCGGAAGGTACACTTTCTGTTGCAGTGAAAATTTCTATGCTATTTTGCAGTAATTATTTCATGTTAACGACTAGTGTCAATTATGATTGTTGTATCGAATATTTTGTAATTTGGTGCAGAACAATTTATTTCGTTTGCGTTTTACAAGCGGTATAAGAAGATTTTCTTCGATATGTTCTTTACAATTATTGTACCAAATATGGCGTTCGTATTGCGGCTAAACTTATAACTCACGAGGCCTGGAGAAGCTGACTGAGTGTGACCAGTTTGCGTTGTGTTGCCTAGTTCGATATTTAAAGTTTAGCTTCCGTTTTTCTTTCAAAGTCATACAAAGACACATATACTCATAATCCAGCAGTACATTAAACACAATGCAATCTTCAGCACTTCCAAAACTATAGTACCTTCCTTTCATTCTCCAAAGTTACAAAAGACGAGTAGATTAAGTTCTAAATATGATCGCTTTCGTAGTTTTGTAAAAAATACATAACAGCAAAGTTGTAGACCCCAATAAAAAGATGTTGGCCTCTGATGGATCGATCGGATGCCACTACCGATAATTATATTCTAACATTTTGAGTAACACCGAATGGCGGAAATAAATTGTGAAAATAGTATTAATAGGTTTTGTAAGAATAATTCAGATAGCTGCGCACACAAGGTATACAACTAATTTCTGCATCAGCTAAAACAGCTGTGAAAATCTATCAATAGTTTAATGACTTACTTTAATGAGTGCCACAAATAGACAAAAGGAATCTTTTAATCTTATGCCGTATTAACCGCATTTTAAGAAAATTCCAATGCTAATCTAGCTCTGTTTCAAGCATTTTGCATAATACTGCTCTATGCAACGCTGGCTACGTACATCTATCATGTTTCTCCAAGCTGTAAATTAAGCATTAAGATTCTAACATTGCGCTTTGCAAGATCTGTTTATTGGCAATTAGTTTTGATGTAGCGTAGCCAGTTGTCTGCCCTATAACATAACACCCGAGCACGAAGCAGTAAATTTCACGAGAATGTTCCAACAATAATTATGCATTTATTTTCAGCTACACATCCGAAAGTACAAGAAAAGGTTTATAAAGAAATTCGAGAAACAATGGCGGTTCTTGGAAAACCAACCATTAAGGTTGGTAATAAATGCGTCCTTTGAGCAGACTTTCGACTTCGTTGAACTCCGATCGCTGGATTGAAAACCCTAATTATATGTATTCACTAAACTTTTCTTCGGAATTTTGTATCGACCTGGAACCACTGTACACTATGAAACATTGCATTAAATCAATTTATATACGTGTTTATAATTATTCGCTCGATTTGTGAAAATTTTCTAAAATTTTAAAAACACCCCAAAGTAAATTAGTTCTTATCAGGGTTCGATTCATTGGTTTTCCAGTGGCCCTGTTTCATTCACCACCTTTTTCATACGTTATTCACGAAATATTTATGGATGGAAGCATTGACACAAGTATTTAACTTTTTGTAGAAAACGTTAAAGCTGACGATTATAACTTATGAACTGTTTGGCATAAATTAAATTTAATACAGTGTAGCGGGAGGCAAGTGTTCCAATTGGTACAAAGTTTGATATAAATACCGTTAAGCCTAATATAATACCCTTGTGAATTCAAGCTAATACAGAGTCAATAGTAAATCCTTGAGGTCAAAGGTCACAGAAACAATTCAGTAGTAGAACTACAACAATCAACGCTGTTGGCAAACAATTCTTTTAGTTGACACGCGCTAGACATGTTTATGACTGTCGTCGTGCAATGAAATCCCTTTCGATTTTTGGCAGACTTCGTGTGCAATACAGATGTAATAATATTCAATGCTGTGTATCAATATACGTTGCATTGGAGAAATTTAGCATAACATGTTAAATTGCCATTGCTTGTATGAGCTCCGTTTTCAGTTTAGGACGATGTCATCGAATCGCCCTTCGAAAACAGCGACCGATCTGCAACGCGTGGGTAAAGTTGAATTCCATTGTAAAATTTCAAGCTGTAAAAACCTCCATTCCAGGATGTAATGTTTTCGAAAATTCAGTTTAAAAATTAGAAACCAGCGGCAATAATATAAAATATAATAATGCTCGAGGAGGATAGAAGGTTACTCCTCTTGACCTGTCGTACTCCACTCTGCGCAGAGAGCCAACCCCTCTCCTCTTTCCTTCTTGCGTCGCTCCAGGCGCGGAAATTATAGGCACCCAGGGTGCCGCATTCCCCACCCCTCGCAGAGACTGAGGAAAGTGCCCCTGGAGGGCGAAAGTTCGACCCCCAAGACCACGTCTACTAACACCTTGGGTCGTCGGACCTTGAGTATGTATGTACTAAATATACATCGATAGTCAATGAAGCTCATTTGTGTACATTCAGCATATTATACTGTTATGTTGTACGTTTGCCGAGCTGCCTTGCTTTCTTCAATAAGCGGTGTGCTAATGGGTTTTTTAACGTAGGATATTAGCTAGATGGTTGGGGCCTAAACTATTTCCTAGGAAGCCATTCGTTTAAAGCTGCACAGGGATCTGTTTCAGAAAACATTTAAACAATATCTCTTCTATCTGGGGGGCAACGCCCACATCATGACCTCTTTGGCCATTTTTTGGATTTAGAAAAATCCACACACGTTGTGTACTGCTATTACATTTTTATTTAACAAAAAAGCACTGTAACATACTTTATAAACTTTATACCAAGCTTTACTTTTCTCCAACCAAGCCTGTTTGTTTAGTTGACTAACTTCTATTCCATCATATAAAACGGATTTATTCTTCGGCAAAAATAGTAACAAAATGTTCATCTAGTTGAAGCATATATAAAACAAAACCAACTTCATTTTTCTCAAGTGTGTTAAAACTGCAGCAGCTACGAGAACTTAGAAAACCTTTGGGTATGCGCTGATAGATTTCTGTTTGCTCGCTAAGTGCCTTATGTCGTATCACAGTAGTTACAGCTGATTAGAAAACTTTAGCCGTTATGGACTCATGTATTGCAGTGTCGGTCGATCCAACAGATGTATAAGACGGCTGCAAGATTACAAAATTGTTTTGCAGTTGTAAAGGGGGTGCTAACCAAAACAAGGAGAAGGCACGGCCTCCCAGTATCCCACATGCGACGCCCTTGGGGTTTTTTAAATAAGTACAAATATGTAACCGATGTAAAAAGTATATATAGCTGTAAATATAAGTCAATCTTTAATCTTTGAAACATTCTAATATTAACTAACATTGTTTTATCTTTTTTTGTTTTTAAAGGATGACCTCCACAAAATGCACTATTGCCGCTCAGTGGTATCAGAGATTTTGCGTTATGCTTCAAGTGTTGCTCTGGGACTCCCTCATTCGTGTGTCCAAGATGTTGAATTTAACGGATATATTATTCCGAAAAATTCTATTATATTGGCGAACCAGTATGCAATCAATCGAGATCCAAACGAATTTGATGATCCAGGTAAACTTAAGTAACACGGCTTTAAATTTTACAATGACCCTTCATATTGTTGCAATATTTAACAAAAAAATTGGTCAAAACCGCTACATATGTGTCGAACTTTTCGCCTAGTGCCTAATTGCAAATCCCAGAAACTGATTGTTACTAACTGTATATTTGTACGCTCTATTTCGTCTCGCCGTGCGAATTACTTGATTAGCAAATTCTTAGTTCCTAAAAGTCAACCTGTATCAACTGTCGAAGATTGGGAAAAGTTTCAAGCAATTTTAAATGTCGTATTATTGATTATGGTATATTAAAGTAGTCCAAATTTTTAAAAAAATATTAATTTACCATAATTTCGCTTTATGATAATCAAAATATGCCGCAACAGCTATTTAGAGTATGAGCAACATCACTTACATATGTCGTCTTGACAGCAATTTGTGCAGCGACTAAAAAATATCGGTGTATGCTATATAAATGCCTTGCTGAACATATTTGCCAAAAAGTATGTTTTTTTACCTAAACACACTTCTCCTAGATTTGAAAGCGTTCTCAGATTTCTGCAGTTATTCAAGCAATCGCCAATTAAGACTGAGCAGCTGCAACAAATGAGTTGTATCTTGCACTTTATACAAATTCAAGTTTTGTAATTGACCTGGCTAAACTGTGAAATTATGTTTACAGTCAAGTGTAATATCATAGGTAGTTAGTTTTTCTTTCAGATACTTTCAATCCAGACCGGTTTTTACGTCCTGATCCCAACGATCCATCGGGATTTTCATACAACCAAGAAATTTCTGAGAAAACGGTTGCTTTTGCAAACGGCAAACGACGCTGCCCTGGCGAGCCACTAGCACGGAATCAAATGTTTATTTTTCTTACGTATATTATGGCTCGCTACAGCGTCGAACTCGATATGGTTTCGTTCGAAGAAAATCCGTTGCTCGGAAAGCCGAACGGAATAACAATTATGCCCGGACCACATCGCTTATTTTTTAAGCCAAGGAATTAGACAGTCTTGCACTAGCACCATGGAGCCTTGTCGAATTGCAGCGGCAGCTTCTGTAGACAAATGTTTTAAAAACATTTCTATGTTTGCTGGAAAATATATTACAGTTTCTGCAAGAATATCTTGCATGCAGTTTACGCACTTTGCAGATTTTATTACGGGGTTTTTCATATTTTTTAAAATTTAATTGCTACATTAATATAATGTATACACGTAGATCATAACATTAGATGCTAATTCTATAATTTTAACAGGTTTCTTTGTTGACATACAATGTATTACATAGGTGTCGAAGGCCCGTCGGCTAGTGGACAAATGGGCTCCGTGGAGGGGGAGGGGCAGGCCAGCGTGGGTACATTTCTGAAACTTCAGGAACACGCAATTTTTCCTAATATTGCGAAAAATTTTTCCACTTCTTGCGAATTTAACCCAAGTTTTGATAAAATTTTTGCCAATTTTTGCTAATTTGAGCCAATTTTTGTCAATTTTCTCTTAAAATCTTTCCGCGCGCTTTCGGCACTCGAGGGGAAGGTTGGAAGACTTTAAAGGGGATGGGGGTCCGACCATAATGGGGAGTAGTTATTGTAAATCAATAAATGCCTTAGAAGAATTAATTAATCATGTTCGACGTGAGGTTACGCAAAAAAATTAAACGTAGTTCAGTTCACATGGTGCCCTTATTTGACATAATCAATTCTTTTCTTTAGTGCCTTTGTCTAGAAACTAAACTAGGGTGCAATTATTAATTTCTATTTGAAAAATATTGTTCCGCACAACATCTTCTAAAAGGACAAGTTGACGCCCAAGAGGATGTAGGACAATGTGTAAGGCAATGTTCACATTGCATCTGATCCGAACCCAACTGATTTAATCCGATCGGAATTTGACGTGTATTTTATATTGAGTGTGCACGATGCTTATGCTACGAAGCGGTCCAAATCCTACCCGATCCGAATTAGCATGCACAATTTTTAGGATCCGAATCGAATGAAGAAGTGCCAAAAATCAATGCTTACAAATATAGACGTATACTGTAGGTATAGACTTTAGTCGTATCGGATCGGATGCAATGTGAACGGCCCTAACTATTAGTAGATCAGAATAAAGAATTTGCAACATATTATATATCTGTAGTTTTGGTTTGGAAATTATTTTGTTGTACAAAATCGTTTCGTTAGCACAGCCCATCCGCGCTTTAAACTATCTCGACTCCGGCTCCAGTAATATCTGACAAATCGCCAAAATGTTGCTGACAGCGAATGTACTGAATTATAAAACAAAGTATATTTGATTTTTGGAAAAAACTAATGCTTTTACGTCTACAACTTATCTCTAAAGACTTACATTGAACGTTATGTAATAATATAGCCAACGAATAAAACGAACTAAATTGTCTTCGGCTAAGTTTCGGTTTATATTCAACATACAAATTTATTGAAAGTATATTTGATCTTTGGAAAAAACTAATGCTATTACGTCTACAAGTTATCTCTAAAGACTAACATTGAACGTTATGTAATAATATAGCCAACGAATAAAACGAACTAAATTATTGTCTTCGGCTAAGTTTCGGTTTATATTCAATATACAAATTTATTGAAACTTTACGTATTGAAAAATATTTACTAATCACAATCGACAGTTTATATACGAAAACGCAATCGTACTGTACCAACATATGTATTTCACGGGTTGTCACAATGTATGCCGTAGATTATGCTTATCAACCAAGCCTACTTACGCTGCATATATGTGGTTAAAACTAACTTAGTTACTGTAGGCAGACACAAGTTTTTCGTGAGACATCCTCATGCTTTGGTGCGCCAATACGATGGATACAAAAATTTGTAAAGAATAAAATTCTGGAAGTTTGAAACTATTTTTCAACAGGGTAGATTATACGTGAATCAGAAAAAATCATAACACAAATATGAAAACAAGAAGATACCTTTAATTTATCAACTCAAAACAAATTCGTGCAATAATAACGCAAGCTTAGCGGTACCATGTCTTATGTGGAAATAAACAAAGTAAGCTGCTTTATTGAACCACAACAGCGAACTTAATATTTCTCTGTTTAAAATGTAGCAGTACACACTAGTTATGCAAAATACGTAGCTACAAAAATTATTGTAAAAGTGGCCTATTACGACAGAAATTTGTGTCCTGAAGATAAAATCTGTTCATTCGACCCTTTAAAATATTCATAAGAAGATGTTATGTCGAATAACGAAAAGCCAACATTTGTGGGACTAGTAAATGTTAAGGTAGGTGTTTAATATATACCAACAAAGAAATAGTATTTGGAAACAATACAAAAGTGAATTTAACCATAGTAGATATAAAATAGCGCTTTTGCAACCCCCTCCCTGGAGGGGAGGTGATTTCGCAATCGGTGACGTCATCAATTGACATGGGTTGCTACGTGTACCATATGTATATATGTGTATATAATGTATGTATATATGTGACCATATAGTATATATGTATATAGTATGTAGTCTGTAGCACGTATATAATGTATATGTATATAATATATGTACATATGATATATGTATATGTTTATATAGTATGTGTATATATTCATACGCAACGGTGGGTGACGTTGACAGCTGCAGAAAAACGTTTCGGCCGTACCACGGGCCTCATCAGGTGGCTATAGGCTACCGCTACGTTTTTTCTTTGTTTAAAAAATTACATAATAATACAGATGAAGTATAATATATACATACACATACAACATATAAAATATAAATGTTAACATATACAATATCTTCATTTACACATGTTTAGCGCCATACTGATGCACCAATTGATACTTTCGTCGCCGCGCATGAACTGGGTGGTCGTACACGAATGCCGTTATGGCTACATTGCCTTCTGTCACCACACATAATATGCAGCCTGGTTCACCTGTCCATCCTCGATACCCAATGACTTTGTTGAACGTTTTGAAGTGCTCCACCCAATTATCGTGCCGCTCGAAGTGATCACCGCAGTTGTACACCGTTTTGTAGATATTTGCCTTGTAATCGTTGATGAGACGTGAATTTCCACTGGCAACGTGACCGATATGACCATGTACAAAGTGTTTACTGAAGTGGAGAAACATCACAGACTGTTCTCGATGAAAGAAACTGTAAACTGATTTAATAAATTGAAATACACAGGTATATATATAAACATTTCATCCCTGCCAAAGGAATCATCAGATGGCTTTACACCGTATACACGGTATTGGCTACCATTATGTTTTTTTCTTTTTTACTTCAAATCAAACATATAACACAACTTAATAATATCATCGTAATAATCAACATACAACATAGGGTATGACAATGATAATTCATACAAAGACTGTTTAAAAGTGTTTTAGTTCTTCATTATAAATTCCACCGCCTTGATAATTGCTTGTCGTCGTCGTTGAACCTTGAGCAAATTTTCTTCCTCTATCGATCGCCCGTCGATATAGTCGCCTGTTGCTTCACATTGATGTCGAAATTCATCCACCCGGTTTTGCCAATAAGCAACTTCCTTTTGAAGATAAACGTTGCGCACGTATTGTTCCATACGCTTCACAAATATTGATTGCAATGTATCGTTGACAAATCACTTTATCCAAATCGTACGTTGCGAGATGTTTCATAAGTCTTGCTCCCATATAATGGTTGATGAACGTATATCCTCGATAAATACCAACCGATCGTACCAATATAAGTCCGTGTTGATAAGGTATCGACAAGTTCATAAACAAATGTTCAAATACGTCGAATAGATAAACCATCTGTGCGTTCCATTTAAGACCTTTAGGTGGTTTGAGTCGAACGTTGAAGTGTACATTTGATGATGTTTTATTGATCCAGTTAATATCATAACCATTTGCCGGATCCCATTTTTCGATTGATCCATTTGTCCAATCGTCGAAGCATAGACTTTTTGTGCAATTTTCGAGATTCCATGTATTGCACTTTACACTTATGAACAATAAAACCGTCTCCACAACAACAGCTACAAATAATACAGCATACAATAGAATAAAACGTTTGTTATCCATGGTTGATTCAACTTTTAAGACATTTTATTCCAAAATACTTCTTTATTTGAGTTTATGTTCAATTCAGCTGTGAATTCTCCCAGTACGAAAATGACAACAGTCTTTTTCAACTCCTCTACAAAATGAATAGAAGGTCTAAGTTGTCCATCTGGTGGGTTTGAAAGATAATTGCAATCACTGCTATGATCTCTGCTCAAATCAATGCAAAATATCTGATAACCTGAGCCTTGTCTAAAGCCAACTTCTGTTAATCCCAAATTTTCTGTTCTGCTATTTAATGCATATAATGTATTGTAAAACAATGTCATATCATTGCCAGCCTTACACGGTAAAGATATATTGCACGGGTATCTATCGTCATTCATAAACACGGTAAAACTATTCATATCTGGTAAACTCAACTTAAACAAGTTTGACTTTGGTGCACCAGCATATGCCTCTTGTGTTATTCCCCAAATGTATATTCTACGTGGTAATGTGCCTTCGAAGATTGTCCAATCCACATTCTGTAACCCTTTATTTACTGAAAGCGTTTGAATCTTATACCGTATACTAGGAAATTTAACCCCACTACTATGTAAAATTTTATCTTGATATTCCAGAGCTTGTTTTGTTAGCCTTGCTTTCGGTATGTAAAGTTTAAAATCATTTATTCTAACTAAAAGTTTATTAGCTGGTTCATGCAATAATATTAGAGATGGTGAACTTCGAGTAAATTTAAACTCTAGTCTACTTTTCGGGGGTAGGTAGGTGGGTGTTAACTGTGTGTCTGTAATGATAGGAAAGTAAAGTTCACATTTTTGTGACATTGCAGTCAATGCATTCCTATAAACAGAACCTTCATTATCTTGTAGATCATCAAACATATACGTCTGATCGGGTTTATAGAGACATCCTGCCAAATATTGTTTCCTTTGCTCTTCACTCATATGTAGCATGTACAGCACATAAGTCATCCAAGGGTAATGCTTTTGGTTAAAGGTTATTGGTTCTCCATTAATTTTCATTTCAACTGAAGAAAAAAGTGCGTAGCTAAACATATTGCATGGTGTAAATTTAAGATTTGCCTCTTTAATCTCTTTGCCATCACCCTTTATAATTTGAAATTCAATATATGCAAAAATTTCTGATATATCAACTAAATCAAAAGCACTTTCGCCAATTTTAAAACGAAACGAATCATCCGTATCGATGCTTGGTAACGTTGTTTCACATGCGACTTCCACCAGCTGTCTCGAGATGATCAATTGCTGACCGGGGTATTGATTCCCCTGCCAGTTAAGTTTTTCGACGCCGCATTCGTTTGCCATGTTTGCTTTTCTTCTTCTTACGATCCTTTTTAAGATTTTTCTTTATTACATTTTTCTTAACGCTTTTGAATCCTACTGCATCCAATTGTTTTGACAAATTGAAGCACAAAGGTAGTGCCATATTGATGTATAACACTTGCATCAATCTTTTTTAAGAACTTATGAAAAATATAACCTAATGACCATTTTTGCGCCTTGAAAAAACTAAACGGGTTTGAATTCAGAGTCAAGCACTTCAAATCCAAACACTTTAAACATACAATTATTCAAGTCTAACGATATCGTATTTTTGGGTGCTGATATTACATGTAGCAATGGTTTATATCTTCCATTAACTAATCGATCTTTTACAAAGGAACCCATAAGGAAGCTTGGTTTGCACCTTACAAGATCCACACATTTATTCCCTGCGTGTCTACCATTTTTCAAATGAGGGTTTTGGAAGCCAAACAACTTCTGAATTTCGGGAAATAATTTTATTTCTGCGTTATCTAGCAAATATACACTAACCATGTCACAGCATGGGTTGACAGTAAACTCAATGCTGGTACTGAACATGTTTAGGTATGAGAGTCGATTATGAATTGTATAGTGTCCCTTTTCAACCTTAAATTGTTTCCACGACTTGTTTGAAAAATACTCAACGGTGCCTCCTTGTATGTTTACATACCTATCGGGAAGCTGTACATCCATTACTCTAACTCTGGTTGCGCAAAATGCCGTTGGAAGCTCAACGGCCGGTTCGCTCAAGTCACAAACAACAACAACTTTCATGATTGAGTACAATATTTTATTGAAGCCTTTTAAGAATATTGTATATATTATTACATGACAAATAAAAATCATTTACACATTTACATCCAGTGACTACCACATTCCCACTACTGAAGATCAAAGCCACTCCCTTACGTAGGGTGAGCTTCATGCTATTATGCAGTTCTGTTTCGTACATTACTGTGTAACCGTTTCTAAGCTGCTCATAAAGATGTGTTAAATTTAATGTAAACCCACTTCTAAGTAAACCAGCTACATTTACAACATGTGCTTGAGGTTTTGAGAAGCATTGATAGTCCAATTTTTGCAATTTTTCTCTCGCTCTATTAAAAATTTCATTTCCTTCAAATTCTGACCTAACACCAACTAATACAAGCTTTCCATTTGAAAAAGTTAATATAGTTCCTCTAGGTTTAAATTTCCAAACACCCCCTGTGAAACGAAACATATCATAATCAAAGCCATCAATTTCACACGATAAATATAATAAGTCAACGCTACATCCAACATTTGAAGTTATTGTCATATTAGTTATTTCGCTTCGTCCCTCAATTCCATCCAAAGTCCACCCAAAATGTTCTTTCCTTTCCAGTTCTCCACGTCCTTGCTGTTTGCATCCTGAATGTTGATCCCGATTCCCCAATATTGATACCATTCCGACGCCTCCGCTATGATTGCTTGCTCCGTTCCGATCAATGCTGCTCGCACATGAGGTAGTTGCTCCAAATTTGCCCGTAGTCCAATCTTCATTATTGACGCCGCATTGTCGGTCCATTTCTCCGCATCGAAGTTTTTGATCTGACGACCCAGCTTCTTCTGTTGTGACGGTTTGAAAGTAGTCATTATCGCTTGATGAGATTCGTCGTCGTTGAAGAACCGCGCTTTCACGCTTTGATACCATTGTTCCACGCAATTGTACTTGATACCGTTGATCAATATCCACCCGATGTTGAAGTTGCTGAACACGCTCCATCCCGAACGAAATAAGACGAGTGGTGTTCCGTCGATTGTTGTGCAATATTTGGTATGTTCCATATTATTAAATAATGTTGTTGAGTGTAAAAACTAACGTAAGAGAGCACAATAAAACACGACCGTTCTTGATGAAAGCAAAACTAAGACTGATAAGCTTTTGAAAATACACGTCTTTATATAGTTGTTTGCTCGATTTTGATTAGTTGACGCCTTTTTAAGAATAAAGTGTTCTCCATTTAGTTTTATGTTCCACAGCTCTACTTTTCCTACCCCTCCCAAATGCTGATAGGGGTACACTGCCTAATAGCGTTTCAAATTTGTCGGAGTCAAGAGGTCGAGGGGGTGAAAAGTTAATATCTGATACAAAGTACTTGACCAAATCAAATATGTTGGAACCAACAGATTTATCCGGGTAAATCACTTGGTTGTTATCATTCAACCTTAAATCTTTTATATTGTTTAACATTAATTTAGCTTTATTTTGCAAATTTTTAGGAAACATTAGCGACAAGTCTGGTTTTTCTTTGCTTTCGTAAACAGTTACTTCATTTCTAACTGGTTCCTTATCCTGCAGCCCACCATTTTTTATGACATCTAGCCAACTTACTGGTACCACCGCCATTTTACGTGCCATAATGTTTATTAAAGTAATTAATCATATACTTTACAACAGTAGGTTTAAGCAACTTTTTCTTTCTTGAAACAGAAATGCGTTTACTTGCAATACTTTTAAGACATTTACGTTTGGTTTTCGTGTTTAGTACTATGTTATATGCAATCTCCGCAAATGCGTGAAGTAGAGATAGAGGTGCAACTTTGATAACAGCTGAAACAACTTTAGAAGATGATCCACCAAGAAACTTTAATGCTGGTAAATTACGTTCAATATTTCGAGACATTTTAAATATTTAGAAATCTTTATCCTTTTTAAGAATATACAAACAACTGTTCATCGTCAGGGAATATATTCTGTCGTACCCTCAATACATTTTCTGTTGTCGGTTTCAAATCAAGAAACAAATATCCAAACGGTTCTTTCGTTCCTTGCTCAAATGCGTTTGAGAGAAAGTGAGGTTTTGAAGGCCACATTTGCCTTCCCAGTGTATGAATCATTGACTGGTCCCGGAAGTTGGGAAACAAGACCATATACTGAGCATTGCGGGTGATTGTTCGCATATACTTGCCTTCATGATACAAATTTTGAGTAACAAAAATAGTACTTAGCTTATTATGACGCATGCGAGAAAACGCCGCTGCAAGCTTTTTATCACTCGCAGCCTCAATCATTAAATCGTCCAGTATACAAATTGTATGTCCATTACCAGTAGGAAAATGTGTGGGTATCCCTTCGTATAGTTCTAAATTTGGTATTTCTTTCAGCATTTTACCATAAATGTCTTGAAAAATACTGTAACAGTATAATATTTTGTTGAATGGTTGATCAAATAGCCCATGTTTCAATAATCGATATATCCATCTAGTTTTTCCACTCCCGGTTTGACCACTTACTACACACGTGAACGGTAATTCCAAAGGTAATAGTACGCTATCAGTATCACAACTTTGAATGTCAACGTGAGAAACCGGTGGTAGATTTTGTGGTTGAGCTCTACAAGTTTTCTTATGTCTATGCAAATGCTGACGAGTAGTATAAGCGCGATAACATTTAACACATACATGTTCCATAATTATCACAGAGTATACATGATCAACCCTTTTAAGAACTTTGTACCCATATTCTGTACCCCTATAGGTGTCATTTGAACCTCCATGTACCCCTGTTTAATACTTGTACCCCTATTCTGTACCCCTTTCCCCTACGACTACGCTTTGTCCTCATATTCTGTACCCCTGTGTACCCCTACAGCTACGGTTTGTACCCATATTCTGTACCCCTATGTACCCCTACAGCTACGGTTTGTACCCCTATTTTGTACCCCTGTGCACCCCTATGGTTACGGTTTGTACCCATATTCTGTACCCCTGTAACCCCTATGGTTACGGTTTGTACCCATATTCTGTACCCCTGTAACCCTATTTTATACTCTACGGGTACGTTTTGTACCCTTAAATAGGTAGCAAATCGCGTTCATGTACCCATGAGTTCATAGCTTTGGGGTACCCCAACCACTTGACTAGGTATTCTGTCCCTTTCTTAGTCTTCCGCTTTCGTATTATTTTCTCGATTTTATATGTATCGTCTGCAAGATAAACTTTTTGAAGTTCCTGAGTGTAAAATCTACCTAAAATAGTTTCATTATTTGCATCATTTATCTCATATACTGGAGGGTTAAATGGATGTTGATTGCTCACTGTAAATACTTCACGCGACCAAAGCTGATTAAACCCACGTTCAAACGGTAAGCGTTCTTTACTGATGCGCACAACGTCTCCAAGTTGAAATTTATATCGTACTTCAATATCTCTAGCTGGAAATAATTTTTCACGAACTTCATCTTCATTATGTGCCGATACTTGGGAGGGAACATATTCATAGCGATTTTGGGTATTATTGTAACTATGTACGAGCGACTGCAGCTGGTCTATATACCTCTTTGTGTTATTTGCAGTTAGAAACTTATAAATTTTACCCTTAAGAGTTCGTATGAATCGTTCTGCCATACTTGCCTTAGTTTCTTTATTCTTTGCTGTGTATGCATTAATACCTTTACTTTTACAATAGTCATAAACTAAGCTGTTAACAAATTCTTTACCGCTATCAGTTTGAAAGTTATCGGGTTTTGTTTCTTCAAACACTAATTTGAGAGCTGTTAGAATGGTATTTGCTGCTTTATGGCTCGTTTACGTTAATTTGTGTGCGCCGTGTCCTAGCTATGTCCCAACAGTGAGTAACTACTGCGAGCATGTCCGCGTAAGAGCTAAGCTACAATAGTGGACATATGCTATAGTCTGCCATGACTGTGTGCATTATTTTATAGAGTCTGAGCCGAATCTATAATATGTCCGTAATAGTCAGACTAGACTCTATAGCGCAACAGTGCTTTATATAGCAATACATAACAATATACGACTTTTTATTGATTTACAACACCACTAATGTGTATGTCAGTATTTGTATAACGTAGATACTACAGCACTTCACATAAAATTCTGATCGAATAGTATACAGCTTTTATTCAAAATATGCTGTGGCAGCAAATTATTGCACACGATTCAAGTTGTTCTATTTAAATATAAGCCTGGACATGTATTAGAAAATGTTTTAAAGAAGGCAGCAGTCTTCACAGTGACAAATGGGTGGTGTTCATAAATAGTTCGTAAATAGTTATAGTGCTTGCTACTTCAGCTTGCAAACCATGGTCCATAAATTTCGACACTTTACAATCAGTTTTATTGTACGTGATTTTATATTGGTAAAAGCGTAAAAAATATGAGTTTTATAGCGTGAGATTTAGCGTCATTAGAGCCGTGTTCATATTTCTTTTTGCATCGTCCACACGTGAGCGATACATGGCCCGAAGTGCAAGACGGAGTAGCCGGGTCGGGGAGACCTTCGGCCTCCAAGAGGGAATTAGGGAGGTGTCGGCAGAGGATTGCGCGACGCGGTGGGCGCACCGAAAAGCGCCTATGGGTTCGGTGACGCCAAGGGATGGTAGGGTGGCTTGTCAACGGATAGCCGAAACCCCGGGAAGGCGGCGTTGGAACTTTAGAGGGGTAACATCCTACCTTGGATGATCATATGACGTGAGCCTAGATCGGGACAACCGTCGTCTGCCAAGCTGCTTCGATAGCAATGATTTTTCAAAGCAATGATGTATTTTATTTACGTTGTATAGCTATCACATTCATATATATAGTTCATTAAGTTTGAAACTTGAGGTTCAGTGTTGTTGGTCTACGGCTTTCAAACTAAGCAACTAAAGATAAATCGAAGATTTGACTCATGTCATCATTAGATGCAATCAATACTAGTCTATAAAAGAACCACCGTAGTGCACACAGGTTATGTGGGAATTTCTTACTTTTAGGTTAACTCTGTCATGCCCGGTTTAATTTGCGTATCGTGCAATGTTTGACAAACTCAAACAGGCACCAGTAATCCGGGACGTAGAAGTGAAAGTTATGTGTGCAAACAACTGAACTATCTCGGATCTTTTCTTTTTTTGTTAAAGGACCTGACAACGCGAGGGAATAACAGCGCACGTGCAAACGCACAGCATAAAACAATGTCAGCAAACGCTAGGACTCACAATGTGCGTTAGGTCCATTTTGACCCAGTTTACATGAAAGGGAATAAAGAAACGTATGGCTATTATAACCTTTTAGGTTTTTAATACATGGTCAATGTCGAAAAGGGTATATGCTTTTAGCCTTAGCGTTATCCCTTAAGATTGATTGATGTGCTACGTAGCAAGTATACCACAAGTACGACATAAAAAAGGAGTAGGTCAGCGTACGATAAGCTGTATGGTCTCAGGTTCATCAGTATTATTGATGTGTGTTGCTTTAAAGTAAACAGTATTTGCAGGGCAGGATGTCCAGAGATATAAACTTCGGCATTTATTCTTATACCAATATATCTGGATCTTTATATCTCTGTGAATCCCATGTTATCAAATCTATTGAGTGAGGAACGAATATTTACCATTCATAATACTATCGACAAAGACAAGTAGCAGCTCATAGTATACTAGCAATGCAACAAACCGTTTATTGTAACATAGACGCAAACATGAAACAAACACAAATTTCACATAAGCATGATAACTATGGCCATTGCTAATCACAAAGCGTGTGGGACAAACCTGCTTAAGTTTTACTTAATGGGCGCATAGTCTTGATAACACACAGATGCTCACCGGCATTATTAACGAGCGTCCCTTTGTTGGTATACTGCAGGTATGAGTTGCTAAAATTTACATCACCAATATCGCGGCTTCTATAGACGCAGACATATTCACCCAAAATTGTACACATTTTACTGCAAGTTTCATATAACAGGTAAACTCTATATGCACAACAAGCAAATCCTGACATTGCTTCTAATATGCAAAACACAATTGAACCAGCGCCACAAATATCGTCGCGAGATCGGTAAAATCGGATATGTTAAACTATTAACATTATGCGACGAACACGTTTTACATAGTGGACGAGAATACAAATAAGTACGTAAGCAGGTGGTACGACCGTAAGTCAAACAAAATGTGGTGCTATGATGTAGCAATAAACGGAGGCTGTGGTAGAGTACTCATATTTTATCCTGTCGTAACATCGGCCGACATACGGTTGTCCAGGTTATTTTACACATAATAAGTAATAATCGTGCTCTCATATTTCATAACATTAGAGCGGTTACTGTATGTGCAAAGGTACTCTCACACCGATTGGCTGCCATTTATGGATATTTAATACCGTTGCGAAATGCTCTACGAAAAAACCCTGATTGGATTTTTGATCTGCAAAGCCAAAGTGCCACAAATATTACCCTTGGAGTGTTAAAATTTGATGCGTGACAATAACGGTTACATACTTTATAGTGGAGGAAAATATTAACCCGTTGGTGAGTAGATCTTCGACTGATCAGTCAAAAAACCTTGAGACGATATTAAAATAACCGCAATGGGTTTCTAATTCCCACGTTTTGACTAGTGACTGCGATTTTTTCGTCGCGGCGTGCTTAGTCCAACAGACGCCGAAGGTTATAAAACTTTGCAGTATTTAAATACAATATATTCAAATAGATACTATACTTTTCGAAATATAATTTTGGAATTTAGCCAAATGTTAGAATTTTTTTTATTCGCGCCAATAACGGAACAATACGCGCAAACTAAAAATGTATTCAAAAACTGAGCGCTAATAAAAATTCAATAGCATACCACAGAGCAAATTATATGTTTGGTATATGTATGTGTATTGTGTGTATGTATATATTAACGTGAGTAAAATTTAATGATCTGCGTATAGCGTGTGTATATTCTGAAATATGTACTGTATTTATGAGTGAGTACAGATTAGATGTACATATTTTGTGTATGTATTGATTTTGTATTGTCTAGTTGCGAGTAGTGTATTATCAATTGGAAAATGTCCTAAGGTCACTACATGTGGTTGTGGTGGATGCGCATCGCAATATTACACCTATAAAAGAAAGTTCCTTTCGATAACTACCAAGACATTTTCATGCAGATTTGTCAAATTCTGTTTTAATTGCAAAGAGACTCCGTTTGCAGCGAAACGAACGATAATTTCCGGTGTTACTACCGTTTCAAAGGAATCCAAATGAATGTAACAGTCTTTCAAGCTATCAAAAGTGCTGTTACTGTCTGGGAAAAATTTGCATTACATAACTATTTCATAGCACCCACCGCATCATGCAGAAATAACACGGTAAATTTGCAATGCAAATTAAAAGTTGAAACATTACAAAGTCACTAGCTGATTTATACGGTACGTGATTTTAAATAATCAGCGTAACTGAGCCGCTTGAGGCAAACTTGAGCTGTCTTGAGCAAGTTAGACGCACAATCAATATCTTGTTTAGCCATACTTGTCTTTTGTCTGTCTAAAATATTCGTATAAGTGTTACTGAAGTCACTGAACGCATTATTTACACAGCTGATAGTTCTCGAAAACGCCTACTTTTTTTCAAAATTGGTATTTAAAAGAGGTTCAAACAAGAAGTTCGCTGGCTACGCAATAATAAAAAGAGCTCCTTAAAATGTGTTTCCGAGATTGATCAGTATAGAACTGTTAAAATGAAATACTTTTCCTGCCTTCGAAAGAATGATATATGAAATGCCAGGACTCACAGATATTCTAATGCTTCAGAAAATCAAATGAACTTCAACAAATTAATTTTAGTTGTTGTATCTCGAATCGAAAACATCCAAAACTTTATAACATATGCAAATGGTGAAGCTTGATAAATTCAGAGATTGTTCAAAAGTAATTAACGTATATCAACCCGATAGTTATGCTGTCAGCATTATTATAGTATCAGCTAACTCCCAAAACAATATTACTACAATATAATTAACAGAACATTAATCATCCACCTCACATACTCGGAACCACCGCGGAATATATTTCGAAAAACTAAAAGCTATGTGCAGATTCATAGAGGTGAAAACATATTATTAAAATATGCGTTCGATTATCGTTAGACCAGGCAAGGAGTAGAAGGGTTCGTGGCCGCGGGAGTGGTGGTGTATAGGGAAAGAATGTCAAGATTATTGAAGCTGACGATTCTTAATTTTTGTTAATTTTCCACAGTACCTGCTAAAAATTTTACGTTTTATTAGCAAATTTTTCTAAGTTGCGCGAACACCAGAAAGAAAATGAAAAAGGGCCACGATGCAACCGAATACCCTACTTTAGTTTATACTCATAGCATTTGAAATGCAATACATATAAAGACATACTTCTTAGTTTTTCCAATTCACGCTCAACAATCCACCGAGCTTGTCTTTCAAATAACAAACATTGTCTTGCCACGTCGCTAACATCCGTCAGTGGATCAATGCCATTTTCTATACAGTTATTAACATACCGCTTGATTATAACAGATGGGGGCATTGTCATCTGCCGGTCGTTGCTGTCAATCGCTGCTTGTACAGCAGCTTCACCTAAGTAACAACACTGATGGAAAGTGGAAAAGATGACAGTATGAATCTGGACAATGTCATATTGGGAGGCTATCTTACGAGATTTGTCATACTACACGTTTAGATGGTTGATTTTTGGGCAATCGTTCTTAAAAAATAATGAAACACATATACTAGCGCTGGACCTTTGGCAATATTTAAATTTAGTGCAACCAAACTGGCCAAGGCACCCTCCTTCCATGTCTGTCAAAATTAAGTTGATTTAAAAAAACAAATTTACCACAGTTAGTAAAGGCACTAGCTCAAAGTAAGCAAAGCCAGATAAAATTTCAAGCACTGAAAGCTATGAAATATATGGTAATCAAAACGGCATTTATCCACATAACGTATGTGTTTAAAACTATGCGGCCATTTAATGGGAATACTCTAACTTTATTTAGTACACACCATTTTAGCGCAAGCACTGCTTCTTTGTCAAAGTTTACACTTAAAACAGAAGCTGCCGCTAACTGCAATACTCAGTGTTGGAATGCAGAAGCCAATATTTAAATTATGTATCAGTATAATTGACATTTATAACGACTAAAATTTTCATAAGCAAGTGGTGATCTGTATTCACACATCAAATGGAAACAAGGACAGAATGATAATATAAACACCAAAATAGAATATATAAATGTTATGATATAAGTCATACATACAGAAACATCCCGAAAAGGCGCCTCATGTCTAATGTAAAACAGGAGATACTACTGTATATTTACTGTATAAAGGCGTCGGACACCTGTTGTTTCTATTTCTGTGTTAACAAGGTAGATCGACGTGTCATCTATACTGCCTAATTTCAGGGTCCCCGGATATCCTTGCATGTACTGTTCTAACGACGCCTCGTACACCATAACCTATGCTGCTGTATAAACTAAGGGGCTCCGATACCGCTGTGCACATGTTTTGCACACGTGTTTATTGCAGAAGGGCCTCGGACGCCCTTGACACGGCACTGCGTAAAGCGTGTGTAAAATGTTGCTAGTATCGACGAACACCAACCGTACAAGGTATTCTAATATTACCTGCTTGCATTCAAATTTCTTGGCAAGATATCACCCATTCGCTGATAAGGGATGAATTATATATGTTTATCCAATCAAGTAAAAAACCTAAACCTGCTGCAATAACAGTACGAACAGTATTGTGTTTCGATTACACAAAAATTGCATCTGCCGTAAGCATAACAGTAACACGTTTGTCACGCAATCACAACATACCCCTTAAAAAATGTCCCCGGCATGGGTGTTCTTTGCATTTTTCACAGCTTTTGTTGCCCCACTGATAGTTGGGGTCTGGAACGGGATACAATATTGTTGTTACCGGAGGTCCATCCGGAAACCACCTGTAGTTGGCGCTAAAATTAATGATATTTCAAGATAACATATTCAACAGTTTTTTGGTAACATAGAGTTTAGTCGTTGCGAAGATATAAAACTTTTCGAAGTATTTTTAAATGTGAATTCTCATATATATTTGAAGAAGCCGCAGACCAAGCTGTGATTTTAACAAACCTAGGATTAGGGGTGTACCTTTTTAAGACGCTAAGCCTAATCTTCAAGAATGTTTCTGGTCTTTACAGTATCTATAAGCAGTTCTCTTTGTGACGTCACGTGACTTCTGTTATATTGACTTCAGATTGGATCTGTGGTAACATTTAATATTGGGTGGGGTCTGGCGTTTTTAGTCCTGCGCACAATGAGATGTAGCCTGCACGTAGCATAGTTATATTATAGCCACTAAAACAAATGAAAAATTTATCATACGTTAACGTTTAACCCTGTCGTTCTTAAATTGACTCATTTGCCAGAGCGTACGCGGCAAAGCGATGTAGCTCACAGATAGCGTTGTCGCTAGGTTACGAGGCTCGCACCGAAACGATCTAGGTTCAATCTGCCACTGCGGAAAATGCTTCTTCAAGACTGTAGCAAATACACATAAATTTAAGAAGGAAAGTGTTAAATTTGAAACATTGCGAAAAATAACAAGCAAACTTTTATGAAACAGAATGACTATGCGCTCACTCCTGCATGTTAAAATCAAAAACTACTAAATAAACTATTTTGATATTTGAAAATTTTCATATAAAAGCTTAATTCCCGAGACTCTGCAGGCAGAAATGACAAATATAGGTTTTACACGGTTAATCAAGCGAATAACAACTGTTTCACAAAAATAATTGCAACAGAAATTGTGCTAACACTTGAATAACTGCTAAAAATTATTAATCCTTGTCCAAAATTTATAATCCTTCTACCATTTATCAAATATTAAAAATGGCACTGTTTAACGGTAGCAAATTAACTTTTAAATTATGGCATGCAAGCTCTGCAAAGTGAAAACTTTTCATTAAAGCATTTTAGTGAATAGGTATCTAAAGCGGGTAGCAGGGGCGGGCAAAAGCCCTATTATTGAGCCGTACTAACACACCCTCCTGAGTCTCCGCATCAACCCCCACGCGCCGGAGGTAGGCCCGAAATTTCAGCAAATATGACCAAAATTTTAGTAATTCCAAGGCAAAATAGGGCAGAATAATGGGAAAATTGGATAGACCGGAGAATATTTACGAATACCGCCTAGTCTACCACTTTTTATTGCGCACTTTCTTTGCCCAACACCATTTACCCAGGCGGCAGATTTTACGATCCTCTTAGGAACTTCGAAATGCTTTTTGTTTTAATTTTTGACAATTAGTACAAGTGAAATCAGCCAAATCTCAAACTAGTTGAAACCAAGCCACAAAACGACGCCGTAAAATCAATCAACATTTAAAGCAACAACTTCGATACTCGCTGTTGCAGTGAATTGGTACAACTGCTGAACAAAGTACAATCGAAATACTAGCGTCGTATCAATAGCTATCGAAAAGTATTCAACTAATAATATGCGAATGAAGAGCAAAACTGAGTCGGTTCTTATTTTATTGCTATTCAAACCTTTCAATACTCAATGAAATCAGACTTCGAGCTACGGTTAATATAGGATTCTGTTGGTACTGTGGTGAATCAAGCAAGGATTTCCTCTTTGCAAGCTGATTTAGCTACTAAGTAGATGCTTCGGGTCTTAAAATTGATCCTCAAAAGTTTGATCAACACAACAAAGAATTTTGTTGTCTAAAGCTGAAACCCCAGGTTAGTTTTGGAAAAATCAGGCGCTTCACAATATAAATCGTGAAACATATTTTCAAGACGAAAAAACATTCCAGCACAAAGTTCGGAGACGAAGGCCGACCAATCAGTTGTTCAATCAATATTTTCCGTTGAATGGCACCAGTATTCTAGCTTGCCAACATAATTTTTTAATCTACATTGACGTATAAGAAACTAAGGTATTTCTATATCAAAATTCGAAAAATTGCACTTACATATTATATCTTAGTTGTTCATCATTCTGTGCGAGCTGACATGTCGGATGGTAGCAGCCATCTTTTAGGCACAAACGCAAGCCGAAGAAATACCGCGAAGTATGTTCCACCATTTCATGATCAGTCATGACTTGGATAACTGGACAAATTTTGGCCCAAAACTTGGGATATAATTTTTGATATCGTAACAATTTTGATTTTCCCGCACGCAAAAACTTGGTTAACAATTCCACATCGATGTCCTCTTTCAACTCTCCCTTTATCAACTCAATGTTCATTCCCTGAAATGGCGCGTTATTACAATATCCAATATAGTAGTCGATAGCTGCGTCCATATTCCGCAGCAAAAGTTCGCGGCCCTGTGGTGTCTTAAATTGACTATTAGCACCGTATATTGTAGATGGTATGTAAAGGTTTGAATGTCGCATAACGAGCGCAGCATTTAATAATTCCACGACATTAAGAAATGAACCGCCTGCCCATCTAGTTGTTAGAATGGACACCCAAAGTTTTTTAGTTAAATGCTGCAATGCAAGAAAGTATCTGACTAACAACTTAGTTGGACCTTCATGCGGGCCGGCATCTCGTCGAAGCAACATCAACTTATAGTCGTCCGAAGTATACTGAGCCATAATTCTCGAAAAGTCGTCATGATGTTGCTTCGCAGATGGTTTGAACCTTACACCATCTTTCACAACACCAACAGCTTTTGCTTTGATGTTAGATCTTGCGGGAATATAATATGAAGAAACCTGAATTGTAGCCTTATAATCTGTTGGATAATCTGTGCGTGGCCGCAGCGGCGGTACTCCCGATATGCTGATTGACCTATGCTGGCAGTGAGTGGACACTGTATCTAGTCTAATAAGTGCAGCGTCATCGTTATCAACACGAATTGCATCTTCGACAAGTCCTTCAGTATGATCTTTCATACTGTAAAACGCATTGCTCCACATTACATCTGGATTAAATTTCTGATTAAAGCCTTTCCAGCTTCTCTGCGAAACAACGTCAGCGAACGCGTAGCGACGTCTGTGCCGCGACGACCTTTTACAATCCTTCGGTCCACAGCAAAGCCAAACCAGTGTCTGTGACAAATTAGCCCCTAGTGTTTTCTCTAAGGCTCTCATAATTGAATTATAAGTAACTTTTTCTGCCATAGCTATCCGTTCCGTACCACTTCCTATGACAAGTGCCGAAATTCGACGCCAACGGCTAGCGCCACAGTGGTTATCGCGCACATATTGTTCTATAGCTTTACCAATTTCAGGATATTTTCGTAAAACTGCTGGCACTCTGTTAGGTCTTGCTATCTTCTTACTTCTCATTAGAGACAACAGCTGTACTTTTCTGCGTAAATGGTACGCAACAATATTGTGCTTAAGCTTATGCGACAGGTCATACAACGATTTCGGATCGTTTGCTGACAGCAGGTCGATAGGCTCTTCATACTGCAGCATCCTTAGCGATTTGTTTTCTTGTGATAAACCCAAAGCAGCATTAAGGTAATAAAGGTCATGCGGTACAGTTTCACCCTTCCGTTCGGCAAAACAAAACACTTGATGCAAAAGAAGCCGCATCATAATCGGATCTTCTTCAGTGTCTGTTAACGTGGAAAATTCAGAAGCAGCCATTTCTTTTCGTTTTTTAATAAACATAAATAGATTTTTCGCTGAATTAGTGCGGCAAAAAGAATCCATCAATTCATTTATGAAATTGGAAAGTCGCAACGTTGAAGCGTCGTCATCAATTTCTTTGCAAATAATATCACTGAGATCTTGCTGTATTTTTTCCAGGTGCAAAAGTTTTTCGTTAACAATAGCAATGGTGTTAGCTGGCCGCCCTATACCGATATTTCTTGCCCTGCGATAGGACATATTTGGAAGTGACTGCAACACCGCGTACTGCAAAACCGGTCGTACGATTTGCGGTACTAATTTGTTTAGCTGTTTGAGTAAGGCACTGTTCATAGAACCACACCCTGGTGAAATCAATTTGACAACCTCCGTGATATGCTTGCAATGTTCCACTTCGTTTCCTACGTTTGATGCAGCTTTGGAGAACGCCAAAACGCGGTTACCGTTGTGTACTTCGCACAGCACTAATGGATAGTTCATCGCTAACGTAACAGCTTTCTCCTTTCTATACGGAATATCACTGTAGCAGACGCGCCAGAGCTCTTTTAAATCCGCAACGGGATTTGTTACCAGAAATAAACCAAGCTTTACAATCCTTTTATGATATTTCGGAATATTATGGCCCGGTGTTTTTTTCTCTTGTCGCACATATTCACCACAGTGGTAAGCAAGCATCTCTCGGACAGTTACTGTGATGTGGGATACCGTGATGCACGGGTACTCAGTATACCGCCGTCGATCTTGCGCACAATTTTTGAGAACTGGTGCCCTGTAATAAAAAATTTCGAACCTTCGAAATTTCGTCCAGTTGACAAAATAGGATCGCTGAGCAATTCACTGAATATCACAGTTATTTGGTTGTGTGTTTATTATGACCGAGTCAGTACCAACACAGTATCGCTTTTTAGAGCCCATGAACCCTTTAGAGACCGGAACTTATTATCGTTAGAAAAACAACTTAGTGCGGGGGTCCGGCCCGTCAGCTCTTCGACTTAGAATTACTATACGGCTCATACAACATGCAGTTAACTTAACCTAGGGCTCAGCCTTAGGCTAAGTATATTGAGAAATGCATGACATGCCTTTCAGCCATCCCTCCGTAAAACTAGTATCTCGTAATCGGGGGTGAAACGGAGCGATCGTGAATGCATCAAGTGGACATTTTGTAATCATTTCTAACAGGCTTTGTATTTGATGTATATACTACACTAAAATCTCTGTAATCCTGATCTCATTAAAACACTAAAGCACCTTCGACCCTAAACCCATCGACAACAACTGAAGACGCACGAAATTCTAAACCATCGTATCCGTATTCTTCACGAAACCATCGTATCTGTATAGCCTATATATACAATTCTTGATTCCCAGTAAGCAATACGTAACCAAACAACTGAAAACAGCTTTTACGCCATCGAGAATCAGGTTCAATGACCCTAACGTCATTAAAAACATCAGAAAAGCATGCGATGGACGTGCTGGACTCTAGAAACCTAAGCCATTATATGCAGCCTGCCCAAAATTAAATATATAGACCATTCTTGATGCCCTGCACGCAATACATAACCAGACAAATGAAAACACAATGTTTTTGGAAATCGGATTCGTCGAGCTTAAACCCGTGAAACCCCAAGAATGCGTATAATATAGTCAAGTTATACTCAAGATAGCATAACCATCGTATGGTAAAAACAGGCAATACTATGTCGAATTTTGAATAATCGCTATTTCATGAAAAGTGTCGACGAACCATATTCGGGCCCACAGCGGCCCACCGAGTAGTCCAACGAAAAAGTCAAGGTCTTCAAAGTTGTAGATTGCGATGTGCTGATTCTGTGTGCCTTTTTTGATGCGAAGCCTAGGTCGCGACGTATGGGCTGCGAAACACTGCAATCCGTATGGACAGGTTTGGTAAAGAATACTTAAAAATCTATTTTTTTGCTATTTTGACCTAAAAGATGGAGTCGGAGCAGTTCGCTTTCAACTAAAGAGCGTGTCGTCATCACTTTTCGCTATTGCTATCGAACAAAAAATTTGTCGAAAGTCGTCCATGGTAAAATGAGTTATGACTGACTGTGACAGACAAACGAAATTTTCGCGATTTTCCCTCTCAGTGAAAACATCGCTCGCTTCGCTCGCTCTGTTTCAATTGCAATAATAATAATTGGCACGCTAGTAGGAAGAAAACAATAGCCAAACACTTGGTTCCCATAACAGAAAAAACTAATACGTATTCTTCACTTGAAGTTGTAAGAATCTTCGGTAAGCCCTAGGTAATAATCTACAACTTGCAATATCAGGCGTCTAAATCGCAATATAAAATTTGATTGTCTAACATCGCTTATGTTGTCATATAAGATCGAAAGATTTCATCAGCTGAGCCAGGACATTATTATGATAATTTAGTAGACGTGTATTTCAAAAAATCAAAATGTGCATTGATTTGTACTTAAGAAGTGGGTGATGCTATTAATCTCCTGTGAAACAGATCTGATAGCACTATAACATGTGCAGCATTGGTACGCATTCCGTGGGCCAAGGTGGTAAGATGGTCCCGGCAGGGGTAGAGATCCGTGACGGGGGTGTAATTTCTAAAATTTTAAATGCTAATAATCTTTTCTAACTTTGCTAAAAAAATTCAGTCCTAAATTTTGTTTTTCTCAATAGTTATGGACATGTCAAAGCTATCAACTATTTTGTTAAGTTTGAACATATTCATGAAACTGTGTATTCTCAAAGAGAACCCAAACCACCGTTGCCTACAACAGGGTTTTTGAGTTCTCTGAGAATGGAACCCACAATTTACTGTATTTTTGTCCCCAAGACCTCTGAAAAATCGTTTTCGTCCAAGGGTTGTCGAGTTGTTAGAATTTCACAGTTGAAATTGTATTTGTACGATAGGTCTGGCCGAAGGATTCCACTGGTGCCAAATTTATCCACAAAATGGGAAATTTGGCTGTCTATATAGTTATTAAAAATTGTCAGCATTGTCACTCTACGCTCTACGAGTGTCAGTTTGTATCTTTTGGTGTTTCGATACCACGTATCTTACGTCACGTAAAGTGATAGGAGAAAAATGTGGAAACAGGGAACTGGAAACTCTCTGTGGGAACAGGGTATTTGGCTGTCGGTATAGTTATCACGTGTAGTTCGTCAAACTTGTGATTTTTGGAAAAATCAACAATGTAACAAAAGGGTAATAACAGGGGTTTGCCTTTCACAGCCTTGGCAAGGATGATTTTAGCGATTGGATCCACGATTAATTTATATTACGAATGAAATTTGAAGTATTTTGGGTACACAACAGTGTTTCACCTACAGGATAGACCACAGTAATTTTAGCGGCTGCTTTATTTAATAAGGAAGTTTTCCAAAATACATAAAGTACCAATTGAACACAGCATTTTTATAATAGCCTGGCTGTCGCAACAATTTCACATTGACCACACCTATATAAAAAATAAAAATGAAATTTTTCCAATACAGCAGTATTAGAATCATTTCCCGAGCGCACAAAAAAGTTTCTTTTTCCTTGACCGGTGCAGGCATTTCCCCCTCTAGTAAACAAAATACTACAAACATGATAACATCAATGAAGCGTTAGCAAACATGTTTCATTTGTTTTACTGACCAGTAACAACAACGAATATTTAAATATGGAATGTAACGCTACAAAGCATATACATGAGTACTTTTACTATGATCATTTACCTTTTAAGTAGGCTAGTCAGCAAATTCATGACAAAGCAACGCAGTGTCTAAAATACGCAATATACGTCGCTAGTGCGGACAAAAGCAACCATAATTAACAAGAAATTTACGAAACGGGCGAGTGTTCAGGTTATGTCAATTTTATTTTTTCAGCAATCATAACGCAAGAAAAAACACTCCGCACGGACGAGGATTGGCAAGGTTATAAATGCCGCAATTCATAGTTTAGTGAAATTATCAAGGTTCTATTGAAACTGTTGCTATTTAACATATTGTCATGCATTACTTGTCATAGTAATTTTGATCTTGGAACAGTAATAACTATACATAATAAAAAATAAGCTGAGCATTGCACATAAGGTTCTGTAAATTTCTACTGATTGCATCACTGGTGATAATGAAATGACAGTGATATCGTTTAACATATCGCCACTGCCAACAGTACATAACCAACACAGTACGTACTTATCTGCCAAAAATATAGAATTGTTTACATAGAAACGTTATAAAACACAAGCAACACACACTTTAAAGTTTTTTTACACAAATGCTATAGGAAAACAGCAATACGGCAATGATAACAATGATAACAATACGGCAATGATAATCTGTATTATTGGCAACAAAATATAACCGGAAACAACAAAAAAACAAAACCGGAAACGAAAAAAAAGAAACGTCAAAGCTCATATATTCGGAAAACAAAATATGTATTAATAACAAAAATTGCGAAACACACAACTGCGCATGGTTATGGCATAATTAGCTACTTATTTATCCATGGAAAAGCTCGGCAAATGTCTCGCCTCCTATCACCATAGTCATATAACAGTTGCTGCCCAAAATGAATAGCTTTTTTAGCTATAAAGAATATGTAAGGAATGGCATCGACTTCCACACGACGTGACATTAAGTTCGGACGGCGCCTGGAGTGATTGATAAAACGGCCAACCCTGGTGCTGTTCAAGGCATCGTAACACATCCCGTCACCATTTTTGTCCGTGAAAAAATAAAGATAACACATTTTTGCCGAACGTGAAATTCTTCGGTCCTGCTCACGACGTAATGCTTCTACTCTGGTAATTAATTCCCCGTGATAAACAGCAAGCACCGTACCGCTAGCGATATCGCATGCTGCAAACACTCCTTGTCCCATATCGCCCGCATCGCGAATGACGATATTATCCGGATCCCGTTCAACTAATCGCATGTATAATTCACATGCAGTTTTTGTCTGGATCTGTCTGCTGTTATGTGAAACGCGACGTCTGTTACATACCTGCGCATCAAGAGCTTCCATAACACGATAGTCGAAAGAGTCGCACTCATCTGAAACAATATACTGTTACAAGTATGTTATTGGTACCTTTACATTCAAACAAATATATGCATGTATACATTATAATTTGTACACGTTTGAAGTTATCTGTGTTACCAGGCCTTAATACCGGTTATGACAGGTTTACAACCACCACCTACTTAACCATCAAGCGATTACAAAAATACAGAAACGATGGGATTAATGCGGATGCCCATTGATGTCCAGTAGCCGAATGTATCATGCGCGAGTAACCTTAAACTTAAAATGACCCAACCAACTAGCCTATTCTGTAATTTTGTGTAAAATTGCTACGGAAGGCTTTGCGGTCAATCAAAATTCGACGGAAAATTGTTCGCGAATACACTGAATTGCTACTGAAATTTGGTATTTTTGTGTTCGTAAATGTCAATTAAATTACCGAAAATTTTGGGAATAAAAATTTGTTGCATTTTTATTACGTTGATTTTGTACCCGAACAGTAAGAGCTTAACTATAGGACCGTTTTATGTAAAATGACATTACTGCATTGGATTTTTTCGCGGATACTGAATAATTCATACGCAGTCCTGATAATCATTAGGGAACTGAATTTTGTGTCAGTTGAAAATCTCCAAAATTCTGTTTGACCACAAAGTATATTTTAATGCGACTAGATTTGTTTTAACAATTTTCGATTGGAGAAAAAGTGAACGAAACATAGTATTCTTTTATCAGGGGATTGCAATTTGATTACAGCGATAACACAATAGGTTTGTTGATTGGGTCAACTTAGATTTACCTGCGCATGAGTGATAAAGCATACAAGTACATAAATTATGTTAAATATCATACACGTTGAAGCAGCGTTTCAGCGGAGACATCCTCTGAGGCCCTGCTCTACCCATGTGTGTATGAACCTTCTGCCTGTCCCCCCTGGTGCGAAGGCTCGCAGAAAATTTGAGCAGACATTGGCAAAATGTGGGTAAAATTGAAAAAAATGGGCCTTCAGGTCGTAAATCCTTTTCAACGCTCTCCTCCCCTGAGGACCTCCTCCGGGAAAACCTCTACCCCCATGAGGTGTCTACCCCCACTCGTCGCCGGCTACCTCCCTGAGACCAGAGACTCCGTCATTACGTATGATTAAATATATATTTGAGTTGTATTTATCTGTTAATCTTTATTTAGCAAAGCTGCATATTAATTTTAGTGCATATATGCTCGAGGTCCGAAGTCCCGGGGTTCGCCAGGGTCTCGCAGGCGATTCAGGTTTCGGCATCTCAGTGGTGTCAGCCGGTCGGCAATGGGGTGGGAGAAGGGTTGCAGCGCCTTAGACGACCATGGATTAAGCGCCTGACGACTCCACCAGGAGGTGGTCAGCAAACCTGTCAGGAGGGAAGTTGATGTTTGGAGCGAGGGTGGAGGATGGAACGCCCCAACGGTGGTAGGAGGTGGTAACCTTCTATGAGCATACGTGTGTTAATTTTCCCAAGTGGAAATTCCCCCTTCTCAAAATTTGCAAACTTCCCCTTTTCTCGAAATTTCCCAGTGTTCCATTTTCAACATTCCCGGCTCCCAAAGTTTTCCTAGCTTCCCGTTTCTCAGTTTTCCTATTACAACAATTTCCTAACGGGAAATTGTACAACTTTTCCGCTTTCCTGTTTTTTAACCAAATGAAAATCTCAAAACATACGCTTGCCAGACTTTTCCAACTATGTCCAGCCTCAAGCTTTCCCTGCTCTCAATATTTCAAAATTTGCGAGCACACATAAATGATGATATGCTAAAACTCTAATTGGCCCACGCGGGGCGGGTATAATAGGGGGGGTGTGGAGTCCCCCCTCATTAATAAAGGGGGGTACAAATCATCAGCAGTGCGGCCATGGGGGGACTGTATTCCTCTTTATCTAATGTTAACGACATGACCTAAACAAACCAGACGAGGAAAAGGAAACATTGCCCAAGACACCACCCCACCGGCCGGAAATACAAACCACATTAAAACGGCAATCGTGGAGCAGCCATTTAAAATGCGAACTGCGTAAGATAAAACCGATTCGAAAACAGTTTTTCGCTAACCTCAAATTGTCACAAAATAGCATTACATAAGGGGCAACACATATCAAGGGGCAAAAGGCGACGACTTTTAAGCTGCCAATTTGATACGAACTGTCATTCTATTCGTATGATGGTGCTCTCGAAGCAACGTCTGACTCCAAGCTCAGAGGTGGTGAAATAAATTGTGGCGTGGCATAATTTTCCGTTCACACCTTTTGACTTGTAACATAATATACATACAATACCACATATTAAAAATCTCACCGGTTGTGGATGCTGCAGACGACTCCAGCACGTCCTGGATCGTGATGCGACTTTGTACTGAGTTTTTCTCACCTACAGCATAAATCATAACACGGAATAATAAACGACTTTATAGCATAACCTTCTTAGTCTAAGTAATCAAATAACATTTAAACCAACTGAGCCCATAGAAATTGCATAACCATCAAATTATAGATCAATTAACACCATAGGTACCGAAAGGTCCGTGACCTTACGGAGCAGAAGGTTAGTCCAGAGATGTTACCAAATATAATTCCCCAGCTTTCCAATTCTTATTCATAATTTTCCCCCTTTTTTAATTTTTTGACTAAAATCATTCGCATTTTGTCAATTTTCCCAAACCTTTCAGCACGCATTGGCAGAGGTGAGGTAAATATGACTTGATGGATGTCCTACATTTGGCAGGTAGCCTCCGCGAACAACTGAGCCTCCGCGTACCCCTGTAAGGGCGCTTGATTAATTTCTATGATTTATATGGCCTAAGGCCGGGTATCAACAATGGTATTAGTTGCAGCCCAAATGCCTTTATTGGAGTGAATGCTAGTGTAACCAAAAAATGAGAACATACGTAGAGCAGTTGCAAAGCGGTTGTAACCCTGAAGCTAGGTATTACTTCAGTTAGGGATTATTTATTACTTCAGTTAGTGAATTATAATTTCGTTATATCGTTATCTCAATTGTAAGCCACACAGCTAGGACCGATCAGCAGAGAATACAGTCAAACAAACAGATCTATTGTTGGATTGTTCGACTAGGATATTTCTCCTAAAGTCTCATGTACGGATTATCTGAAACACTTTTAGCGTCGCATTCCTAAATTTTATTGGCAAAGCAACGAAGCCATCAAGCGGTATAGACGCCACCCTAATTTCTAATTATGCAGGTTTCACAGAATAATGAGTGCAAAAAGTGGGCACTTTTGTCTCTAACAGCAGTCTGCAAGAAACTAAAATCTCTAACGGACGGCTATATGATATTTTAGTTTCTCGAAAACTGCTGCTAGAGATTTTTGTCTTTAATGACTGCTTATTAGATGTTTGAATCTCTAACAGATAGCTGTAAGAGATTTTAGTCTTATACAGATAGCCAATAAATACAAAAATCTCTAACAACTAGCTGTTAGAGACTAAAATCTTTTGCAGCTAGTCATAACAGATTATTGTCTCTAATGGCTAGCTGTTAGAAACTTTTGTCTCTTACAGCCAGCTATAAAACACAATTGTCTCTAATAGCTGTCCATTGGAATTTTAAATATCTAACGGTTGGCTGTAAGAGATTTTTGTATGTTACAAATGGCTGTAAGAGACAAAAGTCTCTAACAGCTAGCCATTAGAAACATAATCTGTTACAGCAATCTCATTATTGATATTGGTCCCCCTCCAGCCTGATATTGGTCTGTCCCTCTCCAGTTTGATATTGGTGCCCCGTCCAGTTTGATATTGATAACCATTCCAGTTTGATATTGGTGCCCCTCTAGCTTGATATTTGTGTCCCCTAAAGAGTGATATTGGTGCCCCCTCCAGTTTGATATTGGTGCCCCTCCAGTTTGATAGCTATACATTTTCCAGTTTGATAGTTGCTGATTCACAGCTCAATGCGCCCATCTACTCGAACATTTTGTGACGACAATGTGCACATTAATTGAAAGCGAAAAGTTCCGACCCCGTTTTCTGCTTCAAAGCGGCAAAAAAACACAGGTTTTAAGACTTCTTTGTCAAATCTGGACATAGGGGTGACTGTAAAGGTAATTGGAATACAACAACGCGCTTTATAATTGCAAAATATGAGTATTAAGTATAGAATTACGAAAGTATAATTATGCAGCGTTCACATATGTTGGTGTGCAGTCACTTCACATCGTGACAAATTCTTTCAAAAAACTGCTACACAAACTCTGTCACTTTTAGAAAAACTGGTATAGAAACTGTGTCAATTTTAGAAAAAACTGCTGCAGAAACGGCGTCATTTTTAAAAAACTGCTACACAAACTGTGTCAATTTTAGAAAAGCTGCTACAGAAACGGTGGTACTTTTAACAAATGTGTAATTTTAGGAAAACCTATGCAAATGACATAATGCGTGAGTAAAGTTAAGGTGACCCCGCCAACCATCATATTCTGTCATTACCGATATCGAATCGCAAACCGTTGTTACGGAAAACAGGCTTAATTTCATTCGATTTTTCGCTAACCGAAAATTGGCAAAATCAAATCAAGTGCCAGAAATTAGACCTTGTGTTGGAACAGAATTTTGGCGATTTCAGTTTGCAGAAATTCTGTTCCCTAATGTATTATCATTTAAATTTGGATTATACAGTGTTCGCGAACAAATTTAATGCAAAAGTGACGTCACAATCAAATCGACAAATTTTCGTTCTCAAACATTCGGGTAATTTTACTTCAATTTTCGCGAACACAAATGGATAGATTTCAATCGCGAGGACTGTGTTCGCGAACAGGTTTACGTCGAATTTCAATCGCCAAAAAGCGTTCCGTAACAAATTTTATCCAAAAATACAAAATAGTGGTTGCCGGGGTCATTTTAAGTTTAGTCGCGCATAAATCTGAATCGTAATGAGAACAACATCGGGTAAAGTACAATGCTTAACAATATCTTCACAATAGTCTTACAAGATATCTTAACAATATCTTTACAATATCTTCACTTTTAGTACCATTGCGCGGAAAAGTAAACTTGCTTCAAAAACTACACAAAATACGTGATGTTGTCCCTCCAAATCAATAAACATCACTGTGTTCTACTGCAGTTAAATGCTATGTGGTATATAAGTTATGATTGTTGAAAGCCACTGATAGAGTTTACCAGCCATAAAATAGAGTTGTGACTATGCTAAGAGACTCAATGTTTTTAACATTTTTTTTATTATTTTATTTGCGGTTATTAACAATAGCGTCGTTAATTTGACACATTGTTAAAAACCAGACTAAATTTGGAAGCAATTTCATAAATGTATTAATCTGTCTTTTAAATAAACACGTATTAAAGCGAACGCACATTGCAATTTCAAATGCACAAATCACGATAAAGTCGGTTAATGCACTACGCTTTACAATGTGGACTAGGTCCATTTGAACCCAGTCTAAATAACATGATTAGCCAAGACATAAGTTTAATTTTGGTTAACTATTTTATGCATATATTAATTTGTATTTCGCGTAATGTTGAACATCTTTTGTGGCCTCAATAAATTCAAAAAGTTGTTCGTTTAGCCGAGAGCCTCACGTCGTAGCCACTATGCCCTTCAATAATAAATAACATGAAATGCTAACTTAAAAAACAGCTTTATTGTCCTGGACAGGTTACACAGATTTTAAGTCTAAATGTTCACAATGTTAATACTCTTGTTTGGTACACGCAGATTCACGATCGTATCGTTGGTTTTAATAAACTGCCAAAAATATTGTGGTAAAGCGCATTCCTACAGATAAAATTATAACATATCTTGCAAGTATTAGAACCGTTTTAAGGAAATGTGTTAAAACATGTACAACCTTTACCACGATTATTTGAATTTTGAAATCTTTCAAATATTTCATAGCACAAATACATAGTCGCCGTCATACATGCGTGATTTTAGCATATCGTGTATAGAAACAACATAAGGAATAACTATTGTTTAATGGTGTCCTTTATCAATTTTTGCAAATTTTATGATATGTGTATGGATTATAATTCACATATAAGTTGTATATGGTAAACATAATAACAAATACTGTCGTCGGTATGTGAGGACTTCAGTTAGTATTGCCGCTTTTATCAAATTGAATAAACACTCTCCACCATTCTTGTAACTCCGCGCAGCTGTTAAATTGAACTGCACATAATTGATTGGTTGCGGACAAATTCAGAATAAACGTAAATGCTGCCATTCACATTTATAATTCCTTGTTGCTTGACCGACTGGTAGAGTTTACACATATATAACTTGTAACAACTATAGTTTTGGTGAACTAAAGAATAAGACATATACGACTTGCACAAATGTTTTCGTGAACGAGATTTTAAATTGATGAAATGGAACCTCACAGACTACGTATATAGAGGTGCGATGCTGTATTAAGTTGTATTAAAACGACACTTCACTGATATATGCCATTGTCACAAAAAATTTTGGTATCCACGAAGTGGGCACTAAAGGTTATAACCGATTTTGTAATTTCGATGGCGGGTGCAAAAAAATTCATTAGGTTTTTAGAGCATGGCTCACTAAACCGGACCGCTTTGTCTTTTGCTGCCGTTAACGAGACAGAACCACCAAGCCATTTCGTCAATATCGCCAACTGCTGAACATGTTGAATTATGCACGTTACGAGTACCCCTTATACGCGAGCAAAGCCACTACCCGTGGGTTAAAGATTTGATCCCGTCACCGGACCGTGTGACCCGCGCACAACTTTGCATTTCCATTTGAAATGATTTTGCTATAACCGTTAATACACCACGTCGCCGTACGCCTTTTGAAAAAGCTCACGTTATATAATATAACAAAATATACATTTGTGCCAAAGATTTTACGTAAAACAAAACATTTAGATTATGTATTAAATAACACATACAAAATATGTATCTTTGGA